>QFES01008193.1:0-35866 GCA_003316375.1 Tylopilus plumbeoviolaceoides | reverse complement strand
CGTTTGGCACGCGTGAGCCCTCGACGGGACTACATAGTGGAGTCGAAGACTCGCTACGCGCATAGTCGGGTACCTCCGCACGATCGTATCGGCTTGCATCTCGGCGATCCTGCGGCCAAAAAAAAACACCAGATACATATCCAACATCAGATCAAAACCACTCTCGAACGACATGACAACGAGGGATGGTTCACAGTTTGGAAAGCCCATATGGTTCGTCGGGGAGGGTTGGATGACGCTCGTCGAGCGGGAAATACTCGAATTGGGGTTGGACGCTGAAGCCGGCGCGCAAGACGTTTGCAGACGACGCCTGCGCCACGCGTGCGATCCCGAGCTGCGCATGACACGACGACAGAATCTAGCGTCACCACCTCCTGGAGACATCGGATGACCAACGCACCTCTGCAGCGGCGCGCAACACATTCCAGCTGATCACCACGTTGCTATCAGACCGGTTGGTCATCTCAACAACGTCGTTGCGGGATGGGGGCAGTGTCTCCTTACCGGTTGTGCGTGTTGACTTTGTAGTCAAACGGCTGACGGATGCCGGCGAGGTGCACGACGGCATCGCAGCCATCGAACGCCTGGAGCGTCTCGTCAAAATTGGTCAGGTCGGCGTGAGCAAAGCGAAAGTGGGGATCGTGGCGGAACTTGGTGTCGTCCTTGGCGACATGGTCGATGCCGACGACGGTGTGGCCAGACTGGAGGGCTCTCAGGACGACGGGTTGCCCGACGGCGCCGTTGCATCCAGTCACTGCGATCCTCATCTTGGGGCAAGATCGAAGAGTGGGCCATGGCTTCACACCCTCACTGTCTTAATGGGTAACCGGCTGCAAACCGTGACATCGGGACCTGTATTGACTCGTCTCTCAGGGCAGGTGAAAGTCGAGATTAGGCTCAGCTGCAGCGTTCCCAGCCATGATAACTACTTCCCACAGACGCGGTGATCAGAGCGGACGAACGAGACACGAGGCTAGCATTCACACCACTTGTCAGGATACATGATACAAATACAGTTTCAACCTTGGCATTCCCTTCATTGCATGCAGTGACAGTCTTTTTACAACTTGGAGCCAGAGACAGCATCGTTGTATCGCTTTTCGCCCTCCTCCCAGTTGATGACGTTCCAGATCTTGTCGAGATACTGACAAGGAACGCAACGAGTTAGAGGAGCGTCGCTTGGTAAAGCATACATTCACTCACCGCAGCCCTGGCATTGAAGTACTGCAAATAGTACGCATGCTCCCAGACGTCAACGCCGATGATGGGGATGTGAGTGAGAAGAGGGTCCTGATTGGGCGTGGTAACGACCTCAAGGACCTTGGACTTGGGGTTCCACCCCTGCGGAGGTGTGAGAAGAAAAGGCCGAATCAAAGTCAAGATCCACGAACGAGCCAGCCCCAGCCTGAGCCCTGGATAGCGACGGTGGTCGCGTTGAACTCTTTGATAAAGTCCGAGAGTGAGCCAAAGTCGCGTTTGATGGCGTCGTTCAAGGGACCGTCCTTGAGGACGCCACCATTGCCTTTGACGTGCGTGCCGTCCACGGCAGGCGTGAGGTTCTTCCAAAAGAGGGAGTGGTTGATATGACCACCGCCGTTGAAGCGAATGACGGACTGGAGGGCAATGCGCTCTTTAGGGGTCAGGGCCTTGGCATAGTTGTTCTCTGCGGCGTTGAGAGCACCGACGTACGCCTTGTGATGCTTGTCGTGATGCAACCTCATGATCTCTGTGATGATGTATGGCTCGAGAGCATAATTCTCGTAAGGGAGGTCGGGGAGGACGTGCGTGCCAGACATGATGCCTATTATGGTGCAAGAGGGAGCGTGACAGTTAAAGTGGGCACAGCATGATTTATCGCGGTGGACTCGACCCACTCAGGGGCCTAGATAGACGGGTAACCCAACGCATACCCCATACACTTTCCTCGCAACTCGGGCGGTGGTCTCCAATAAGCTGGCGGTGGTCTCTCTCTAACCGGCTTTCGGCGTTTCTTGCTCGACAATTCCCTCTGGTCTAACACCGACGTCACACGCAGGACAGCGCATGACGGCCGGGGTTCATGCGGTGACGCCATGTAGCCATCACGAGCTCGAACTTCGACTCGCCGGGCGGCACGATCTTCTTCGGTGACTAGTAAAGGAGGCAAGGGACCGGCAAGGGACACGTTGGTGAGTGGAAGTTTTGCTCCGACAGTGACAGGCTACGGAAAAGGTCGGGTCAGTAGGGGACCACGTTCGTCATGCCAGATCACTACAACCCTTATCTGCCCTGTTGGAACAGAAAACGTCTTTAGGCTCTGGTATGTCACCGCGACAGATAACGAGCGTATCCGGCGGGTTTCAGCTTGCAAATCGCTGTCTTCGCAGTCGGGCGCTCTTGATCTGGCGAGAATGGTATGAAACGCCTCTGACACCGAGGATTGACAGATACGCACATCGGTCGGGGTGGCGGCTTGTGTTCTAGAGATATGTGCTGCGGACGTTTCATGCTGGACACGAGCCGGAACACTATCGCGAGCCCGAGGTTGAGAAGATTGTTTCTTGGCGAAAAAAAAGTGCTTACTGAGCTGCTCGTCCTCGTTTTCGTGATTATCTGAGGTATTTTGACGCTTTTTGGCTCTCGATGCTTTTGCAAGGGCGTCTGCCCAGGTGTCTCGAAGCAAGGATTCCAGGTCATGTTTGAGAGAATGACTATCTTCATCTTGAACATGAGAAGTAATCCCAGACTGTTCAGCAATTTCTGCGCGCGTGGTTCTCTCTACCTCTTGCGACAGCAAATGTGGGTTGGCGAATTCAAGCACCATGAGCAACCCAGATGATGGTGGTAACTCGAGCCTGATTACCTGCAAGTTGTTATGATGTGTTATCAAACTGCGGGTGTTAATCGACCAATACTTTGAAAACACGATGAGCGACGATGAAGAGCACTTGTACGGCTTCTCTACCGACGGCGACGACTCGTCCGACGAGGAAGTCACAGTGGGGGACGGCGTCGACGTCGCGAAACTGCCCACGATAGCCAAAGACGATGCGACAGTGCAAAAAAAGCTCCAACGGGCCCAACGGCAAGCTGTACGTCCACACACGATCCATTCCGCTCAGAGCCGCTCCTGACACTCCCGCAGAAACATGACAAGGGCGTCGTCGCGATCAGTCGCCTCCCGCACGGCTTTTACGAGGACCAACTCCGAGCTTACTTTACGCAGTTTGGCGAGGTACTGCGTCTGCGGGTGTCCCGGAACAAAAAGGTACAGGTCACCGTCCAGTCGTCGTACGCTGCTCACTTTTCTGCTTGGTCGCGCAGACCGGCAAGTCGAAACACTATGCATTCCTCGAGTTTGAGTCGTCGTCGGTCGCACAGATCGTGGCAGAGACGATGGACAATTATTTGCTCATGGGACACATCCTCCAATGCAAGGTGATCCCCAAGGATGCCGTCCACCCCCAACTCTGGGTAGGTGCCAATCGCAGATGGAGACCGGTTCCCCGTGACCGCATCGCTCGCGTACAACACAACAAGGTGCGCCGCACGCGAACGAACCTCTTTCACATAGATCACGCTGACGCTGACGCACACCCCAGCCTCGGACAGAAGAGAGCATTCAAAGGGCAGAAAAACGGCTCATGAAGCGCCAGAAGGAACGCAAGCGCAAATTGGCAGAGGCCGGCATCAAATATGATTTCGACGCTGTCGCCTACGTGAGTGGCGTCTTTTTCTCCTGTTCGCTTTCGCAGCAGCGGCTGATCGCGTTATGACCAGAAAAAGAAACCAAAGGCGTCGTAGCACGGGCGATAGCAGTGTATTTTTGAGACAGCATAGGACCTAATTTCGACTTGCCATTTTTCATATCCCTGGCATAGCAAACGCTTCCTCAAGTCTGAGCCCAGAGTCATAACCTAATGATGCGCTCGAATCACTGTATTTCAGAGTCGAGCACATTCATACTGTCCGTCGTAGTCGCACGTCCAGCGGAACGACAACTTTATAAGAGCGGGTACTAGTGGATTTCTTATTGTACACACAAGAGACGGTATCTCCGGGTCCAACAGAGGTAAGTTATAATTGCGCATACAGAAAACTGGAATGAGGTCCACTGAGAATCGCATTGCATATGGCAAGAAGAGTATCTAAACGGCTTTAGAGCACAATTACCAGATCCATCACATTCAGTGTGCCAGTCCGGTGGTAGGGCTTTCCGCCGTCTAGGCAACGATCGCACCAGTGATATATGTTTGTTGGTCCTCGTTGGAGAGATCCTCGAGCGTCTTTTGCTTGGTCTCGGGAATAAGTAGCGTAGAGGCGATACCCGTAAGCATGAAGAAGGCAAAGATTTCCATGCTATAAGGACAATCACTTAGATGACTCTCGGGCCCAGACAGTGATGATCCTTACATGTGCTGAACGAACCGGGCTGGTCCGCCAATGTTGATCAACTGGCCAAAGCCTAGTTGTGCAACCACCGCACCGAGCTTGCCGCATGCTGCAGAGAAACCGTGTGCGGTCGAGCGGTACCGGGTGGGGAAGGCTTCTCCAGGAACGATAAAAGTCGTCGTGTTGGGGCCAAAGTTCTGGAAGAAGTTCGTGAGGCAGTAAAGGAAAACGAAAGCATTTTTTCCAGCCGTGGAGGCAGTAAGCCTGTCGTAAGCGAAACCTTTTGGAAAGCTAAGCGCTAATCAAGGCAAATAAGAGCATCCGCATACCCATGATGACGAAGAGGCAGGTAAGAACAGAGAAACCCATGAGTTGGATGGGCTTGCGACCCCAGGTGTCGATGAATAGGAAGGAAACCCAGTATCCAGGAATGAGACCGGCAACGGAGAGGATCAAGTTTCCGACGCAAACGTTGTAAAGTGTCTGGTAGACAGCCAGCGGAGTACCGGCTTTGGCAGTAGCACCGCCGAACTTGATGGCAGTCAAGATGACCGAGCTGTTAAGGCCGAGACCATAAAAGGCGATCTAGAAAACATGTTAGGACGGATAGGCTACGAGAGATTTCGACTAACATCGAGGGCGAACCAGGAGTAGGCCGTGCCGAGGAGAACCTTGCCATTTTCCCATTTGGAGAAGTGAGCAATAAAATCGGCACGGCTTGCGCGAGGTGCCTTGACGCGCTGAGAAACAACTGCATCGCTGTCCTCGATATACCTTCCGCTGACGAGAACGTTCTCAATGTCATGTGCAGCCTGCTCAACATTGCGTTCGATATCCATGGTGAAACGAGGGGTTTCGGGGATGGTAAGACGGAAGTAAAGGGCGACAACTCCGGGAACGCAGCCAAGACCAATGAGGAGACGCCAGGTGTAGTCGACAGGGAGAGAACAAGGATAAGGAGTGCTGAGAATGAAGTCCTTGTAGGCAGCAACGACAACGATACCGACGAGGGAAGAAGCTGGTGAAGAATACGTACGTTAAATAGGGAGCATATATTCGAGTAGCAGACATACCGAATTGACCCCAACCCTGGAAGGCGAACACGGCGGTCATGAGGCGACCACGAGTGCGGGTCGCAGCGAACTCGGATGAAATGATGGCACTCAATGGGTAGTCACCACCCACGCCGACACCCATCTAACCAAGGAATTGTGAGGAATTGTGGATAGATTGAATATGGGGAGAACGGACAATGAACCGCCAGACGATGAGGACGCCGATGATACCGACGGCGGGTGCTTGGCCGGAAAGGGCCTGACCAAAGGTCGCGATAATCATGATCATGAGCTCAATACCATCTAGATGGTGTTGAGAGTGAGGATGGGTGGGACGATCTGGTGTCGATTACTTACACATGCGCTTGCGACCGAGGACATCCGCAAGCCAACCAAAGATGACCTGACCGAACAAGTTTCCGACGGGGGTGGCAGCCTTGATACCGGTGGACTGCCAAGTGCTGAGGGCAGCTGGACGGATCGAATGAGCGATGAATCGAGCGGGAAGATGGTCCACATACCAGTTTTACCACCGTAGACATAGTTGAGCATGGTGGCCGCAATGCTGATGGCGAAGATATCGTAGCTGGGATGGGGGTCACATGATGATGTGCAAGGGATGGGAAACAGAGGAACTTACGCATCGGTGAAGAAGCCGACACCAGCTACGAGACAGACTTTAACGTGGAACCAGCTACGGAGAGGTGAGAAAAAGAGGAGAGAAAGAAAGAAAGAAAAGGACGCACGAGAAGGGCGCATTATCGATTTCGGCGAGTGCGGCACGACGACGCTCGTTGAGGACGGTGATGTTCGCCTCCGTGCGGGGTTTCTCTGGGTAGGAGTCGTGGTCAGAGAGCTGTTCGACTTGGTTGGACATTGTTGTCCTTGAGCGGGGAAGCGATAGACGCCATCTCGGGCGATACAGGGTTTATAACCAGCACTGGCTGTGGGATCTCTGCAGGGCAATCCACGTACCTTGCACGTTCGCTCCGACTCAACCGCCCTGGATGACAAACTTGTCCATTTTAGAGCGTTCCCATGCGGTTCGTTCCCATACAGCTTCTTATGCCCCCGCGAGGTCTCTTCGCGGCTTGACAATCGTTGACACGGCCGCCATGCCTAGGTGTAAATTAATAGCCGCAACTCGCACGACAGAGGGAAATGAAATATGCCGACGTCAGAAACTCAGTCGCCACGAGTGCAAGGTATAGCCCATGGCACGTCAAAGGTGGATCCGTTTCCTCTTTCGGTATATCGCGGACTTGCCGCACATCGCCTCCCTCTCCATGACGACCACTGCATCTCAACGCTTGCGAGCGTTGGCCCTGTACAAAGAACTGCACCGTCTCGGTCGAGACTACGAACCTTCGTCAGTCAGAGAGGCTGTTCGTCGCCATGGCATACTTTGTACTTATTTTCGTCTGCCAGCTATGACTTTCATGGAAAGCTAAGAAGACTCTTCGAAAGTAAGTAAGCACTCTCACTGCCCTCTCGTCGTGTGGCGCGCCACGCTGCGTGGATCATCGGGTAACCCGATCGCCTTAGAAAATCGGAACCTCAAAGAGGAAACGGAAATAAAAAGAGCCCTTGAATTTGGAGAATACATCAAGAACGGTATGTTGTCCAATTTTCCTGCCACAACCTGATTAACCTTTCGTTCAGAAACCTTGGCCTTGTACTCGTTACGTAAATACAGGCATCTAAAGCGGATGTACCCTTCCGGCTTGACGTCCGATAAATAGCCTCTTGATTCCCTCGCTCGCGCCTCGGAGATAATATCCCCCATCATCACCGTCAACGTGTCGGGCTGGTCGTTTAGGTTATCTCCCGAACTTATCAGGGCCAAACAACCTCGCCTGAAACTCACCTCGCACCTTGGATCATCCATAGTCGAACTAGGCTCATCAATGCGCATCACACGCTTCATTTATAATGCTCCTCCATCTCCTATCTCGACAGCTTCTTCCCGGTAATTTTTAGAACCTGTCGATGGCTTGTCACTTGGCTGAAAACACCCGAAAATGGCTTGACACCAGCCGCATCAAACTGAGCCGAAGCCCGCCACCGTCTCGGAAGATGCCGCCTACAGCAACCGTTCTTCCAAAGTGCAGAGTTGCTACGCACTCCTAGACACTGGCCGTTAGCTAGCAGGACAGACCTGTGTCAATCCTGCAATAACATACAGCATATTGCGGCTGCAGTCAACATTCCTCTGCACCCCTTTTAAGGACATATGAGAGTGCCACTGACAGATTGCTAGCATGCTGGTCGCCTCAACGTTGAACCACGCCGTTTCCTTTAGCGAGCCAGCACGGTCTGGCCTGACCTCAGGCTGAGAGACCTCCTAAAGGGTTGGGAACTTTTTATATAGCAATGACAGCTGCTAAGTATAATAATATTTCTGCGGCGGCGTTTATAAGTAAAGGTCATGGAGAACATAGTTGTCAACTTGTTCAGCCAAGCCTACTTGTACTTAAGACCCAATCACATGCTTTGATTTCGTCACCCTGTCAGTCGGAAGAAGAGGATCAAAAGCAGCCGCCACTGTATCTGTCATTGCCAAGGCTCTTAGGCCCGCCGCCATCCAGATTCCACTAACACCATGCGGTCTGCAGACAAGGCGGGGTTTGGATCGTACTGGAAGGTCACACCCTTTACAGTCACCGGTCACCGGCGAGCGCCGGTGATGGGCCAATAGCCAATGAACTGTGTCAACGATACACGTGGGGAATCTGGTTGGAGTCACATTAGCTAACTCAGCTGCACTGCCACTCACCAGTGCCACTGGATCCGAATCCGATCACAAGTCGCCCAGTCACCACCGACCTGCCAAAGCCGACGACCTTGTTACGCATCCACATCTTGGAGAAAGAATTACAGACTTGAAATGCCAAAGGTGCGTGTCCATTCAACCCTCTTTTTATCGTCAGCGACTCATTGCTATCACGCGGTGCAGAATAAAGGCAAGGTGCGCTCTTTTACTGTTCGTCTCTGTTCGCCTTGTAGCTCACCTCGTCGCACAGGGTGGTAAGAACCGCAGACGAGGAAAAAATGAGAACGAGGACGACAAGCGTGAACTCGTCTTTCGTGAAGATGGCCAAGAGTACGCCCAGGTCACGAAAATGCTCGGCAACGGGCGTCTAGAAGCCCAGTGCTTTGATGGTCAGAAGCGGTTAGCCCACATCAGAGGGAAAATGCGAAAGAAGGCAAGCACGCGTTCCTCCTCTCCGATCTCATGCGATTATGCCAACAATATGCTTTCTAGGTGTGGATCAACCAGGGCGATATCGTGTTGCTTTCGCTTCGCGAATTCCAAGATGACAAGGCAGATGTCATCGTCAAGTACACCGCCGATGAGGCCAGAAATTGTCAGGCACCTTGCCATCGCCAGTAGGATTTGTCGCTAACTAGATGATTACAGTGAAAGCCTATGGCGAGCTCCCAGAAAGTGCCAAAATCAACGAGACGGATACATTCCCCGAAGAAGACGGAGAATGCACATTCGAGTTTGGTGACGAGGGCGAGATTGATATCGACGATATTTAATCTTCCACGACATATACCGATGTTTCATTTACTGTGAGTGGCGCTATCGCCGGATTCCTTCTACTCTTCTCACATCCGCCACAGGTATCGCTTGATTCGTCTCAGCACTGTTTTAGCTTCCTTCATGAATGAGCATGCATCCATAGATGTGACATTAGCAAATAACTGCAGTGTATATTGGTGGATCATCGTATTTTCATCTATTCTATCATTCCAGCACGTCATCGCATTAGCAGCAGCGTTTGCATGTCAGGCATACATCCCTTTTCTCGTGTAAGATACTCGACGATGTCCTGCGCCTTGCCTTTTACGGCAGCTCTCAGCATCTCCGGAGTAACCTGGACTCTGTCCTCTAATTTTCGTCGTTTCCCACTGCCCTTGCTTTTGGTAGACGACATTCCCGTGTCTATCCTCTCCACGAGCATCCTGACGAGCTCAAGGTCCTTGCGGTGAATCGCAATGATAACGGGCAAGTTCCCCTTCCAACCCGGCGTCGCCCCATGATCCAACAGGAACCGCACGAGGGGAATGAACCCGACCTGGACCGCCTTGGTCAACCCATATCCCTCATGCGTATTCGCGTTCAACGGGCCCACGCACGGACACGCGTACAGATAGCGCAAGAACGGCAGCGGTGCGTCGCGCTCAGACCAACCCGGATCCGAGTCGTCGCCCGCGAGGCCCCGCCGGCGGACGAGCGCGCGGAAGAGGCGTCTTGGCAACTCGGGCCCCGTCCCCGATCGCGGCTCGCCCGGGCCAGGGGCGCGCAGCCGAAAGTAGGCCTCGAGCACGTCCTTGGTGCATATCGGATAGCGCAGCACCCTGGTGAGGACGACGTGATCGGGCGGGCGCGCCGCGTCCGTGCATGCTGCGAGGAGGTATCGGGCACGGTAGGACGGCGGGGCGGACGCGAAGATGGCGTGGATGGTTTTGCATGTTTGCGGCAGCGCGTGAGAGGTTGCAAGGAGTTGGATGTCGCAGAGGAGCTGACTCGGATGGGGGGGATCAGTTTTTTTTTTTTTGCCTTGTCGCGGGAATCAATCCGATGATGCCGACATACCTCGACGGGTAAGGTTATGAGAGTGTGCATTCCGACCCTCGGGCTCGTGGTGCTACACAACGTGCAACGGCAATGCACGAGCCTCGTACCAGAGTACAGGACAACGTTCCTCTTGATACCATGTGCTTCGCAGCCTTGTCGCACATATGGCTATATATAGTTTTCCCCTATCTCAACAATTCTGTTGGCCTCCAGGTAGAAGTTGTAGGAAACGCACTCATATCCTATTCTAGAGACGGAAAGAACGGTGTAATCGATCGATGAACTCGAGTTGATCGACATTCCATCGCTGTTGCGCCTTCTTACGCTGCGGGGAGAATCGGAAAAGTTACAATGAATGCAAAGGACATTGGCAACACACAAGGATCTGGAAAGAGACATTCAAAGGAGCTGAAGCAAGAGACCGTGACCGATCAGTGGTCGCGGGATAGATAGATGGAATGCCTTATAATCGGAACTTGAAGGCGATATCCGATGAACAATGATGCAGTCCCGCCGATATAGAGATTGAGAAAACGAAAACCGTGGTCTCCCCATCGGCTCCAAGTTAGCTCTCTCATGCGGTGGACTCCACTCTGCCTGTTTATCATTAAGGTGAGTGAAGACAGGGAGACCGTCCCTCGTCGCAGTGAGTTCAACGACCAGATTTTCGCGTTGTTGTCGTTCACGCGAGGGGCACAGAGTGAGTGGCGATGACTGCTGCCGAGTAGAATTTCTACTGATCCCAAATTTCCCATTGAACCACTGCCAGGCTCAGACACTTCATAGCTAGAGTACTAAATCTCACCGCATTGACCCGCCCATGTAAGCTAGTAGCCCCAGGTCGCAGTTCGTAATGATATAGCCAAGAAATTCAGATCAGGCCTTCGCAAGGGCTTCTCCCTTCTCTTGAGCATGTTCTTCGAGTACCCGCTTCGCATCAACTTCGTCTCCAAAGATGACTGCCATCTCTTCCAGCGATTTACCTTTGTAAACAGTCAGATGGATATGCATCAATAAATACTCAGCGGGGACGTGCCTTTAGTTTCGGGGAAGAAAAGCGCAATGATGATAAAGTCCATCGCGTTCAGACATATGAAGAGTAGGTAAAATTTCCAACCAACGTTGGCCATCCCAATTGGCGAGGATTCGGAAATGATCACATTGAACAACCAGTTTGCGCAAGTGGCAACGCTTGTGCCAATGGACCGCGTCTGGGTAGGAAAAACCTAATACATGCCGGCGTCGGCACAACTGTGATGCAAGTCTAGAAACAAGCGCGACCGACCTCTGAGGCAAGCACCCAGCTGACGGGACCAAAACTCAACGAGAAAACGATACTCATCATGAAAATCATTGCAATACCGGCCTTTTGAGCAGCCCAGTTCCGGCTTTCGCCAGGAGGGAACGACGCTAGCAAAGCGGCCAAAGCACTGAACAAAGCTACCAAGGAGCCGGCACCAAATAATAGAGGTTTCTTGCGGCCAATCCAGTCCAGGATAAAGATAATAAAACTGGTCGAATTCATAAGCGCTTTGAACAAAAGCTATGGTCGATGATACACACAAGAGATTCGTGATGGGGCCAACTAATCCATAGACCCCTTGAACAAGAAGAGACTGGCTTGAAGTCAAACCCAGTGCTTCATATATTTGTGGCCCATAGTAGTTGATGACTTGTCATGTGTCAGATAACCGTAGGGATCGTTTCAGCCGCAGCCTGTGAACTCACCATTGATGCCAGTAAATTGTCCAAAAACCTGTACACCTACAGCAACCAGCGTCCTTCGTAGCATCGCAGGAGTAGCCCAGAGATCGCTAATATTTCGACTTCGAATGAGGGCATCGGCCTTGATCTGATCGTGCATCTCCATAAATTCCAGTTCTGCTGCATTCTTGGACTCGGGGGTATCGATACCACGAAGTTCGTAGACAACTTTGCGAGCGTCATGGTCTCGGTTCATTTCGAGTAGCCAACGCTGCTAGCAGATGAAGGTTTGAAATGACTGCAGCCTGGTTACACATACCGGACTGTAAGGTAAGAACTGAACGCCTATCAAAAGGATACCCGCAGGGACCAGCTATGCACGGCTTGAAAAGTAAGTCTTGCATCAGGTAATCACCAATAACTTGCCTGAAAACCCAACGGAAGTCGCCAAGATACGTCAGCAGTCAGGAAAGAACACCCATAGCCGATCTGGTAACTGTTGAACAAGCACGAGGACCGCGGTGATATACACTCACCCAGTTTGCAACAATAAAGCCGATGCCGATCATCTGTTGGTTCAACCCGACCATAAAGCCTCTGATCTTTGGTGGAGCAATCTCTGTCTGACTCAGTTATCAGGTTAGCACTGATCGTATAACGCAACAGAACACTCGCATTGTAAAGTGGCACTGTCATGGACAAAATGCTAGTCCCTCGTTTCTCAGTGGCGATACTTGTTGTTTGATAGAGAGCACTGACCCGATTCCAACACCGGAGACAATGCGCCCGACAAGCATACACGCCATGTTCGGCGCGCCTGCCTGCATAGCACAACCCCATAGGGCCCAGATGGCTCCAAACTGGAAGAAACATTGAGAAGCGACCAGCACATTCGCAGAGAAATCGACTACCTGAATGCTCCTCTTGCGCCCCCATTTATCATTGGTCCTGTTCCGTCGAGCATTACATCCGTTGTGGGAGTGAAATAAACTTACCAAGCCGCGCCCATCGCTCCAAAGAAACATCCACCTGAAAGCGCTGCTCGATATAATGTCAGTTTCGGAGACAGAACACACTTGCCATGGAACGTTGATACAACTGCGCCGATGATGGCGTTACTCGGGTTGTCGAAGAAAGTTGTGAATTGATCCAGGGTCTTGACTGAAGATATAATACCGCTGAGACATGTCGTTAAACGTTACTGAGATCAGAATAGGAGTAAAACTACCTGTCATAACTGCCAGAAATGAAGTTTCATTCTTTTAAACCATCGAAAAACCTCAGGGATATTTCAACCTACCCAAAGAGGAATGCACCTTCGAAAGGCTTCCACATGAGCTAGTTCAGGCGGACAATAAAGTTGAGACTGGCATACCTATGGCACTGAAGAGTGCCACGAAAATGTTGTAAAACAAGCCCATGCAGAGTGCTTGAGACCCACTGGACTTGAAGGGGAACAAGAACGGACAATCGCTCAGTCTGCCGGCGTTATCAATATTTATATGTTTCAGAATGCGGAGAATGAGAAGGGGCGGATCGCGTGTATCACTGATCACTGGGCCATGGGGCCCCGCGGAGGTTCAAGACGAGATTCGTTACGTCCGGGCCAGATTGAGCAGTAGATTGGATACCTTCCAGCGTAGCGGACATCTCTGTGAGTAGATCACTGCGATTTGTGTGTCGTCGCGTCCACTGCGAAACCCGCGCGAACTTGAATGACCTCCGCCACCGGTTTACATAACTTGTGAGATTTTCATACATAAATCGGGAATAAGACCCTGGCAAGCTAAACCGTGACACTGGACCTGCATGCATACAATAAAACAGGTGACACAGCTAACACCGCAGGATCATTTCGGGGTGGAATTTGCTTGGGATAACAAAGCCTATACTACTTAGTCAAGATTGATTAGATCTTCCATCCTTTCATTCGACGTTTGCCGTCTCTGCGTCTGTGGGCGGGAAGTACAGGGGGATTAGTTGCCTGCCATGAATACTTTTATTTAGCGGCCTCGAACTCCGAGATGGAGGGCACATACTCGTACGTAGCCTTGTCCCGCTCGTTGAAGACCACAAATATTACACGCTTGAGCTGATCAGAGTGAGTGGAGCCTGCCGCGATCAATGCCATATGGTTATACTACCTTTTCTGCGTCCTCCTTTTCCAAAGATTCCCGGACAGATTTCAGTGCGACTCTAGTAGCATCTCTGATGGGATAGCCGTACACCCCGGTAGAGATGGAAGGGAAGGCCTGTTTTGCACCTATTTACGACCAAGTCCGAGAGTGATCAGCTTCTATACTCACAATGGTCTCACAACTATTGGCGATTGCCAGCTGCAAGCTTGACTTGTAGCAAGATTCGAGCAACTTTTCGCAGTGTGCAGCTTGGTTCGGGGAATATACCGGCCCGACGGTATGGATAACGTGTTTTCTTCCCGACGATTAAGAGTAAGAGACGTCTGATGAGGAGTCGGGACAGACACACGCAGGAAGATCACACCCCCCAGTTATCTTTGCATCTCCAGTTTCGCAGCCATTCAACGCCCGACCTGGATCTTGTGAGAAGGTGCTGAAGATCCGAAACTTATGTATAACCAACATTCTGTTAAGAGCCTTGGGCCAGCGGCGCGATGGATAGCACCATCGACTGCAGGACCGGTGAGTCACTAACTATTTAAATAGAAAATGTCCATACCTCCTCCTCCACCTCGACGATAAGTGCATCAGTCAAACCATGTACATGTGCATCAAAGCAGGTATCTCGATACAGTACTAACCTAACAGGCTCGAATTTGCCGCGTTTACGATTGCATCTACATCAAGTTTGGTGATGTCTCCTTGACTTCCGGCGGAAGGGAAAATTGGTTCATATCCAATGTCCACTGATGCATGTGCTCACTCACTAGAGAGATGTCTGGTTCAATGTATCGATCCGAGGTGGATAGTACCGCAAGGATTGCGGTTGAGGAGCACGCAGGACCGCGCCTCGATAGAGTGCACCTATCGTCGGGATTTCGCTCAACAAAGTTATTGACATATTGAAACGTTGCCAGTGACGGCCTTGGGCAAACTGATTCCGGCGCCGCGAGAAGTCTCGTGGCAGTACAGAGTCCCACGCACCACTGCACTGCAAGTTACTGTCTCTCTCTCCGATGACCTACCATAATAGCTGTTGGAATAAAGATGAGGCTATCGATTTGAAAAGGCGAACCAAATAAAGGGTGCGATCAATAAGTTACATGTACTAGTAGGGTACAGTGAAGCCGTTCGAAGTTGAGTGGAATGATGGATGCGCAGTGTTCAAGTGACACAACGTTCTAAGCAATTATATAAGGATTGAATGCGGCAGTTGATGATATGAATGCTGGCGGAAGTCCGTGGCCGATCGCTCGATTCATACAAACCGACGAACATGTTCAAGGATACCCTGAGTAGGTAGCGACGAGAGGTACATTGTCAGCCCGAGTTCCTTCGGGGACAGGTGATCCGGCGAGTGAGCGTTCAGCGAATGTACGTTCGGCAATCGTAGCAGTTGGCTGGATAGTGTTCGTTTGCATTTGGGTTGCGGTAAGTTGATCTCGTTCAGGTGACTCAGAAGTCCGCGCGACTGTAGCGACTGGCTGATTGTGAGGATAATATGACTTGCGTTGTGATGACATGAAATCGTAAACAGTAAACCTTCAAGACATGAATGAGGAGTTTCATGTAGAAGATACAAATACTCACTCTTCCTCCAGTTGTCTAAATTCGGGCTTCATCTTGTCCGGGTTGACATTAGCCCTACGTTTCGAGTACGTGAGCGGCTTTTCCACCATCAAGAACTCGTCCAGCTCATGGGTAACATCAAAATTTGCCCTCTTCGCCTGTATCTATGGGGTCAGTGGACATACTACAGCATCCATGAACGGGGCACGGACGTCAGGCACGAATGGGGGCTGAGTTGATTTAGAGGTCAAATTGTTCCAGTCTATCCCTGACATCCATGGATGTTCTTTGATATCCTGAAAGCCAGCGCCTCTGGGTTTACAGCCAAGACGTTGGCTGACACTACGTTCGAGAAGCTACGAACCGCCCTGAGGTCCCGTGACTGTACCACAGAAAGTGCCAAGGACTTACCCCCTGGATAAAGCTGACGCCTTGCGAGCTCCATTTACAGCTTACATCATCGGGGAACTTTAAGGGATCGTTCATTATGGACTTTTTCATCTTCTCTGCGGTGCGACCATCGAAAGGCCGGCAGGTGAACAGAAGCTCGTATGCAGTAACTCCGAGACTCCACCAATCTATACACCAGGTATATCCTTTCCTTCCTATGACCTCCGGAGCCATGTAGGCCATGCTACCGGCGATGCTGGTGTGTAATCGCCGCTCCGAGTAATGGATTGCAACATTGAAGTCTGTGATGTGAGCATGCCCTTGAGCGTCAAGTAGAATGTTATCAGGCTTTATATCACTGCAGCGAAAGATCGTGATCGAAAATAGAGGCGCGAATGAGAGCGAAGCATACCGATGAATGATCCTTCGTTTGTGGAGGTACACTAGAGCGGATGCGAGTTCTGCCATCCAAAAGCGTACAATGGGCTCAGAGAGATTGCCCATGCGCTCGAGATGGACTATGCAAGGATCATGTGAGTGCAACGCGCAGGGAAATTCGACGACGTGACGCACATCGAAGGTCACCCCCCAGCATGAGGTCCAGGACAAAGAAGCAGTTCTCATCATCTTGAAAGGCGTATCGTAGATTCACCACGAAAGGATGGTCGACCTGCGATGAAACAGTGTACAAAGTTGTGTGAGTGGAGAGGGGCAAGAGAGTGCACGCGACGTACCTCTTCTAGGAGGTGACGCTCTTGGATTGTGTTTGCTACCGCCTTTTGCTTGGCGCATTTCGACTTGTCAATGTACTTGAGAGCATATACTTGCTTTGTCTTTTTGTGCTCGACTACCCTGACCTGCCAATATGAGTGAGTAACGATGTCAGGTGTCGTTTCAGGAGTGAATCAGCGCTTACCTTTCCGAAAGCGCCTTTACCAACTGCTCGGTGGAGCTCGAAGTGAAAGAGATTGACTTCAGAATCAAAATCGACCGGTTCGGAAAAAGCACATCCCATGGCTCGTACGAGAGAAAGGAAAGTTGAAGGAAAGACAAAGTACGAACCAAGGTTTAAGTATCGCCTTCTCAAGAACAACAACGTATGGATTTAGTACGGACGGGGTAACTCCCCAGTGCAAGCCTTGTATCTATTTTGGAAAGACACGCGAGTACAGGGTCCGAATTGCCGCCTGGTCTGACTCGACCCTCGACGTTGTTCTTTCCTTGGAATATGGACTCTGAAGAGCAACAACCGGCAGCACCGACGCAGGACTTCCTGGCCACCGTCAAGGTATTCCCGTTAATACCGTATCTGAAGAAAGATGTTTCAGTCAGTCTTACATTCTACCTATCCCTCTCCAAGTTCTAATTCGGATGTGACAGAGTTCTATCGGTTCGTACAGTTGCTGGACATGTCCGACATATTATATCATGGACCCTGACATTTATTCACCGCAGACAGCCCTATGACCTGGATGTAGGTCCACGTTTCGTACTCCTTGCTAACCGCTCATACAAGTTCCTGACAACACCGTGTCCCTGCGACAGAGAGCTCGCCGCTACTGAAGTCGATTTCGCTGTGGTACGACCGCTGGTTTTGAAGTATGCGCGACTCCAGAACTTGGCCGTTGTATATGCATGCATGGTTGCCCGGTCTTACTTTCTCTCTCAGGCCGCAAAAGAGTTGACCCATGCAGCTGTGCTGACTACTCGGGCCACGCTTTGTGAGATCTTGGCGCTGAAGCTTCTCGCCTGCTTTGCGTCTAGCAAACTCCAGTTAGTCGCAGTACTGACCACGCTCTGGAATCCTTTGGCTGGGGCACCGCTTGACGTGGTGGAAGAAGTCAAGCTAGTGATAGGCACTGGGGACGTCGCCGAGAGCTCACAAAGCGCGATCGAGGTTGGTGCTTGTATTCTCATTGTTATCTCGACTGATATGCTCTGACACAGATGGCGATAGCCACGAAAGCCAAGGCTTTCCTGGCGTCCAGCATCGTCCAGAGTGTTATCGACGATATGTACACTGGTCGAATCGTTTTTACCATTGCCGCAAACAGGTCTCTTCTGACCGACAATTACAAACAGCGCGCCATTGAGATGTATGATGTTCGCAAAGCCCCATTTCTCGACCATTACAGGTTCGACTCTAATTTTACATCCTTGTTCATAGTGCTCACCCTGTAGGTAGGTTGAGAGTTCCCTGTTACTCAAATATTTTGCACTTTGTAAGCATCGCGATGCTCACGCTGACGTTCGTGCTCTGCTTGCAGAGTATGTCTACCTTTCTGTACTAGAGCCCAGGCTGATTCCAGCAGCGTACGAAATCGACAGTATATCAACGTGGGAATGCGTCTTCCTCGTGTTCGCCACCGCGTTTACATTACAAGAATACACGTCCTCGCGAGAATATGGCTGGCGCAGTGAGTATTCTCCCAGCCTATTGCATTGCTTCTCAATGCTGTGCTGTATGACAGTTTACATATCCAATGTGAGCCTATCATCTTCATCGGGAAGACGAATTCACGTCTAGTTTGGATCGCAGGTGTGGAATGCATTTGATACCTCATTCGCGCTGGTGTTTTCGGCATATGTCGGGCTTCGCATAAAGGGACTCATATGTGATGAAGGTCTCCTCTTCCACAATGCCACGTTTTCCGGCGCTCATCGTTGGAACAGCTAGCACATCGAAACTAGCGTTTGATTTGTTAGCTTGTGCTGCATGTGTTCTTGTCCCGCGGTATGTGCCTGGCGATGGGTCAGTCAGAGTTGATGCCAATCTTATGTTTCTTTAGCTTGGCTTTCTACGCCATCGCCAATAATGGCATCATTCTGTGAGTGAGAATGCCAGAGAGCGAAAATTATGCTGATCCATTTCAGTACTGTACGGGAGATGATTTCTGAGTTCGTGATCTTCATAAGCATTTGCGCTACGTGCTTTTCTGGTCTGCTCTTGACCTTGTATACGCTGGGTAAGGCACTCTTCTTGACGTGATTCCAATCAACTGAAGCGAACAAGCATCGGGCCGGTGGAGTGTTAAGAGTATAGCTTGGATGATGATGCAAATGTGGTTCGGAAATGCCGGTCTGAGTTTTGCGAAGGCTTCAAGTTTTCACCCTGTAATCGGTCCCATCCTCATGACTTGCTTTGCGGTTCTGGTGAATAACTTTTTGCTGACAAGTATGTCGTTCTCGTGGTCCATGTTGTCACTACTGACCCATTATCCTTCAGTTCTCGTCTCCATTCTTACTAATACCGCAATGCGGATGGACATGGTAGGTCATTACCTTCTTATTCGGCTACTGTTGACAATCTTTTTAGAATGCCAACCAAGAGGTGCGCTGGATGAATTGATCAACGGTCATGACTAACTTCGAGAAGTTTTTGTTCCAGCATACCATAACTACCATCGAAGGGTAGGCGAAGATTCCTTTTTTCAAGTAATGTCCTGAGTAGCCCCAGAGTGAAATCGGATGCTTTGTTTAGTTACCAGCCTCCATTCAATATCCTCGCTTTTTTGATACTGAAACCGGCAAGCTACGTTCTGTCACCACGCGCATTACACACAGCAAATGTCTTTTTGATCAAGCTCACCGTAGGTACGCTTTAAGTTTGAAATCTTTTGCTAATTATTCTTGTCAGTCGTTTCCCATCCTTATCGTCATTGCGCTTTACGAGCGACAGCTAGTCTCCCGCCAGATGACAAGAGAGTCAAAACGAGACTCCAGAGACAGCATCTATCAAACCCTCCCCCGCCATCTGAAGAAAATGCCATTCGTCGAGCATCTGGTGGGATCAAAGTTGACGGATTTGTATGATGTTATTTTCGAGGTAGAGGAGTCTCGGGATTTCAACTTGTTTCACGATTCGGAGAGCGAGGACGCAAGAGGACCGTCAGTGACAGCCACCTCGGTGCACCTAGCAAGTTCATTGTCGGGATCACCATCTCGTGGACATAACCTTAATCGCTTAGACATCCAGCAGAGTCCAAGTTTGGCTAGGAGAAGGAAGATCAGTACTTTGACGCCTCTGGAGGAACTCTCTAGCAATGCAAAGGTTTTGTCTTTGGATACCTCTACACCGCTCTCGAAGCTATTTTCTACTTCACGACCGTCTACTAGTGTAGACCAGGAGGGTGGGGATTACTTACAGCGGTTGCAGGGTTTGCTGGATCAGTACCGGAATCTACCCATCCGCCTCCTTCAGGATGATGTGAGGGAGATGCAGGTACGTGGGTGCCGTGGTATCCGCTGTCGAAGCTGATCATGTTTTAAAGGATAGGCAAAAGCGCATGGAGAGTCTGCTGTTGACTTTAACGCAGGACGCTTGAAGACCAGAGACAGACTCGATTATGGCACTCTTGAACTCCTGTATGCATATCCTTCGATTTCCTAGCTGTAAATTTCCAGCCGCCACCGTCTGGTTGGGCTTGAGGCTCGGGAGCCCCCTTAGCGTGAACTAGTGCCATAGCTAGTCCTTTACAGCTCCTGGTCACGTGTCCAATTCAATGTGCCTCAGAGTCCCGTACAATATACTAGTGTGTTCAACGTCGAAGTTGTCACAACTACAAGTTGCACATTGATATGGCTTCCACTCCGCCTCCGCTCGGGAGCTTCGCCATCCCAGCAGCACCGCGCTTGCCATCAGCAACGACATCGAGAAATCGCAGCTCCATAAGCTCTTCCTTCTCTTTTGGTCCACAGCCCATGGTATCTTCATTCGCAGCTGGCGATATGAGTACCTCGTCTATTCCGCGTCCACTTGCTCTCGATCCTAACAGGTCGATGCTCCCTAGCTCCCCGCGTGCCTCCTCTAGACGGCACCGCAGACTAAGGGACAGCAGCAGTCGACACCCGCTCGCGAACGACACAATGGATGTCTTCCAAGACTTGCAAGGGGAGCACGAGTTTGATGATGATGATGGAGACTGGGGCACTGTGGATCGAATGCGTCTGTGGCGGCATGACGCTCTTATGCAGCATTTGTACGAAACCGCTGCATTCTGGGGCGACAAGATTCTTTCTTGGACGAGTGCGTCGTGCCCTAAAGTCAGTCGTTCCTTGTCGCACTCAACGATATACTCTACAGACGACCCAAACGATGCATTTTGGCTGGCTCAGACATACTTTATGACTCACCAGTACTCCCGTGCAGAGAGACTATTAACGCGCCCTTTTCACACCAAAAGTCAGGCCACAGACCCTCCGTATCCCAAAGAGTTCGATCACTCTATAGCAGGACCCACGGGCCCTCCCCTCCCCGTGGATACCAAAGGGAAAGGCAAAGAAACTCAGCCACTTCCTGAACCATCCTTTCGTCTTCCTATGGGCCCTGCCGGATTGATCAAACTACCAGAGGCGCTCCAAGAAAATGTTTCCAGGCTCGTTGACATGAGTGTTGCTTGTCGTTACCTGGCGGCACAATGCCAAGTAAGACAGGGTAATTGGACAGATGCCCTTGAAATACTCGGCGAGGCGAATCCCTTTCGTCATTCAGGTACTCCTGTTGTCATACCAGGTGTTCCGATAATTGACTCCAGAGGCAGTTAGAAGTGGAGCGTCAGTTCCTAACGTGGATGGTGGCATCAAGGTAAGAGTATGGGTAATTTCACATTGGACCCGTCCTCAGTTACTCAGGTTGAAGCATCGATGTGTCACCTGAGAGGCATCTTAATGCTGAAACTCAATCGTGGAGATCAGGCCAAGCTGTGTTTTATGGAGGCTTTGACCCTGGACGTGAAATGTTACGATGCCTTCAACCAGCTCATCAGTGGCGAAATGATGACACCGGAAGAAGGTTGGGATAACGTTTACTGACTTTGTGTTTTCTGATTTTTACCTAGAATGGGAGTTCGTGCAAGGTCTTGCGTACAAAGAGCAGACCAAAGAGGACGCCGATTTCATCCAATTGATATACACATCTCGATTACGCAAATATAGACACGCCGAAGAACAAGCCCTCACTCGGCGACGCCTCGTAGAGGATTTCAAACTTTCAGACAATCCAGATGTCTTGTACAGCTTTGCAGACGCATTATTCACTCAACTTCGCTGGGCAGATTGCTTTGCTATTACCAGCAGGCAAGTTCTTCACGTGGATAACCACCGTGTCAAATTTAATTACCTTGCAAACAGAATTCTTGATCTCGTAGCATTTCATGACGCCACAATGCCATTGCACATTGCGTGCATGTACCATTTATCATATCTTCATTCCAAGCTTTTCGTCTTGGCCCACGAACTTGTCGACAAGGAGCCTGAAAATCCCATAAGTTGGTATGCCGTTGGCGTCTACTATCTCAGCTTGAACAAATGGTCGCAAGCACGACAATATTTCAGGTCAGTGCTCTGCTCCTAAAAGATGAAAAACTCCTTTACTGACGTGGCAATAGTAAAACCTCGCTGATGGACCCTCGCTTCGGACCGGCTTGGATTGCCTTTGCTCATACTTTTGCCCTTGAAGGGGAGCATGACCATGCAGTGACGGCATACTCCACTTGTGCAAGAATGTTTGTGGGGTACGTGCATACATCAGCTCGAGTGGAGCTTGTCATTGAATCTCGGTAGATCTCATCTACCGCTCCTCTTCGTTGGTATGGAGCAGATAGTGCTGTCAAATCATTCCCTTGCCGACGAGGCCTTGAATGCTGGAAACGCTGCATGTGATAGTGACCCCCTTTTGATGAATGAGTTGGGTGTCATGGCCTTTACACATGGAGAGTAAGTGCTTCTCTTGGCGGTGAAAACGTAGCTCAGAAGAACTTGAATAGTTTCCAACGCGCCGCAGATCTCTTCCGGCGATCCCTTGACCTCGCTCAGGTCACGCAATCGTCGCAAAAATCGTGGACAACCACCTACCTGAATCTTGGGACGTGTTACCGAAAACTGAAGTAAGTCCAGACACAACCCCGAACGTTATGCTTCTCTCATGGTTTATTTAGAGACTATGAAAAGGCCAAGGACAATTATCTTCGAGTACTTGAGATAGAACCACAGCACCCTCAGGGACTCGGTTTCCTTGGCATGGTTTACCACCATCTGGAGGATACAGATCAGGCTATTGTTAAGTATCACGAGGTGAGGTCCGGTTTCAGGTGGTGTGCAACCGACACTGACTGGTTTGCTGCCAGGCGCTAAGCGTGGATCCTATCAATGGGCATCTCATCGAGTTGCTCAACCTTGCATTGGAATCTAATGCTACCTGCGGTTCTTGGGAAAAGATGTATCCTGGAGGGGAGGAGGCATTCAGGGAGATGATGGTATCACTGAAAAATAGGCTTCGCGAACATCCAACGAGAGCGGCAGAGGTCGAGGCCGCGGCCAATCCTAACGATGGCCCATCTCGGCCGGAGGATTTGATGAATGTCAGCTGATTCTGCCCGTGGACGAAACATGTTGTTTTAATGTAAGGCACGGCATGCACTGGAGAGTGGAGCAAGTGCGCCCACGGTGGTCGGTTGTGCGGGTGTCCCGAAAGATTTGGGGTGCCCCCTTTTACGAAGGGGGACACTTCCACATGGCCGCCGACTTGCCGAGCGCGCCTCCATCTCCACATTTTCTCACCATCTTCCATAGTTATACGCTCACAATCAATCTTACACAGGAATGAGTATTGATTACGGAACGCCAGTCCCTTTTCATTTGGTCCGACCCTTCTCTCTTGCCAACACCAACTCTCTTTCGATGCCTTCGTCTCAACCTCCCACCTATGTCTTTGCTGACTGAGCTAACTAACGGTCTAGAGTCGTTGACACATCCCTCCCCTGATTGGGATTTCTTGGTTCGCCTGACCCATTATGGAAAGTCGCGTGTTGACTTTTGTCACAGGACACAGTGCTCAATACCCTTTTGGTTTCACCATCCATCCCAGAGAAAACCCTCGACATTTGTCGGTATACCTGCAGTCAACTTTTGTCCGATGACACTTGGCTGGTAGCTGCAGCTGACCAGCGCAGTATCCGTCGCCTCTTCAACGTTCTAGTAAACATCGGCAACCTCATGCATAGGATCGACAGCGCCATTCCTGCCACAACGCAATGTTACATGCACGCGATCGAAATTGTCATCCAAAAGCCAGAGTCGCACTATTCCCGCAACGTTACCAAGCTAGCATTTCGCGATGTGATTGTCGCGACCTGGGCAACTGCGAGGACTCTATCGTTTGTCCATGCATCTTCCGTCCCTTCATCCACAGCACACACTTGCGCACTTGCCACCCCTGCCACTATTCTCTCTCGCATTGGCGATCCTGATTTTGACATCCTTCAAGCAGTCCATGTTGGTGGCGATGACTTGATACGACTCCTAGTCGACCCCACAACGGGTACCTTACCCAATGTCATCCTGTTTCCCGACCAAATACATCAACTATCAGCTTCTTTACTCTCCTCTGAGAAAGGTTATCTGCCTGGCATCCAAGCCACACAATTACCTGCGGAACTCTCTGTCGAACAATATTGCCAGGAGAGTAAGATGGCAATGGCCTCTGTACTTGTATGTCTCGCTCGGAGATTCCAGACGTCTCATATTATCGAATTCTTCAACGTCTCCGATAAACCAATCTGTGCGGTTGAAGCTTTGTCTCTCATCATGCACTACCTCGCAGCATCGCTCTTTCCGAACGCCTCTACCCTGAATGATATTGGCGTCATTTTATGCGGGCTTGGTTCGGGAGAGGCAGTTACAAATATGCAAGGTGAACGAACAACTGCACGGGAAGTCGCGCGGCTATACTACGAAAAAGGTCTGCAACTCGATCCGTCGCACCCTCATTTACTTTCAAATCTTGGATCTCTCCTGAAGGATGCCGGCTACATGACCCATGCCATTAGGTACGCTCCTTATACTTTGACTATTGCCAAAACCCCACTAATTCAATGTTTGTGGCCAAAGGATTTTCAATCATGCTCTCACATATCATCCTGAGCTAGATATTGCCTTGGTAAATATGGCCAATACATTGAGGGACATGGTCAGTCCCGCGCTCCGTTCGGATGACTATCTTAGAACTACGACCACAGGGCCGGTACTCTGAGGCAATCCCATACTACCAACGTGCAATCTCAGCGAATCCTGCTTTTGTAGACGCCTATTGTGGACTGTACCAAGCGACAAATGCCGTTTGTCACTGGACTGGACGAGGTAGGTTGAATTACGCTTACGAAATAAAGAATGACTGAACCTTGTCAGCTACTTGCATGCAAAAAACGATCGAAGTTTGCGAGAAACAGCTCACCGATATGCATGACCAAAGCACGAGCTTACTCGGTACACACTCACTTGACGATTGGATGGTTTTGATCCGGACCGCGCGCTCTGGACAGTTTTCTCTCCTCGAAGAAAGCGCGTGGAAAGCGCGTTTTGGATATTTCCTACAAGCGGACCCCAGACCACGTGGAGAAGCTGGCTTCTTGATACGCCTGATGGAATGGTACCAAACTCGGACCCAACACTCGATGTATATCAAAACCTACGGCCAGGTGTATCACGCTGAGCACCCAGGCATGACCCGCGTACATGAAAGCATGGCAGTGCCCAACTCTGGACTCATCTCGGCCATCAAAAGCTCTAGACTGCCTTCAATATTACCTTTTCACACGGTAAGTGCCTCGATATGCTCGGAGGAATCTGTCGCACGAGAGTTTCGCAGTTTACCCTTCCGCTGATGGCTCGAAGCATTCGATTCATTGCGTATAGAAACGCACTCCACACCTCATTTTCAGCATTTACCCACCTTGGAAAAAGCTTGTCTGTGCATCCTCCACCGCCTCCGCCGCTCTGTGGACGAATCAATATTGGCTATGTATCGAGTGATTTTAAGTAGGTGCTGCTTGCTTTGTACTTTTATATCTTTAAATACGTTTACTTTTCAGTGACCACCCATTGACACATCTCATGAAATCTGCCTTCGCCATGCACAATAGGAAGCAATTCAACGTTTTTCTCTATGCTACAAGCCCCACGGACGGATCCACTTATCGAGCATATTATGAGCGCCAGACTAGCTTTGAATTCAAAGACGTCTCGTCTTGGTCAATCGGTAACATAGTAGAAAGAATCAGGCAAGACCAAATACATATTCGTACGTTGATTAGCATTCTCGAACGGTTCTGCGTCATGACTTTGTTTACAGTCGTGAATCTCGGCGGCTATACCAAAGGGTCCGAGAACGAGATCTTCGCTGCAAGACCATCTCCCGTTCAGGTATCTTTAATGGGATTCGCAGGCACATTAGCAGCAGGTCCGTCAGCGTTTCTGTCGTTCAGTGTCGAGATTTGTGACAATGGTGTAGGTTGGTGCGATTATCTCGTCTGCGACACGGTTGCGTGCCCTCCGGATCTCTTTGTTCAAGTTCGTGCTGCTCGTAGACGATCGCCAAACGTGGGGTCGCCAAGAGAGATGACGCCGGACGTTGGCGTGCCGGTCAACGAGGGGAGTGACCCGGCGTCTTCTGACAATGGATGGATTTAGTATGTAACAGGGATGAAGGAACACATGAACGGCGCTGACGATGTGATCCAGTACTGAATGCCCCATATACATGCCGGTGTGTTGGAACCTCGTAGCGCATGTCAGGTGGCACTGACACGTAGAACGTAGCACACTTACTTTGCAACGGACCACAAGGAATCGTACAACACATCCGATTCTAGAACTGGGACTACAGCTACTTGCTGGGGAGATGAGTTGCAACGTCGAGACCAACTCAGAGCAGCGATATTCCCCGATTTGCCGAGGTGAGTTTCCGTGTCGACCTCGACCAGCACGCAGGTTATCGTTATCAACAATATAGGGATGTCGTCATATTCGCCAACTTTAACCAGGTATTTCATGCTCGATCCTGATGCCTTGTGATACTGACAAGCGACATTTAGCTCTACAAGGTTGACCCTGTAAGTTACGAGGTCACCGCCCGCTGAGCGACTCGAGCTCACGGATCACCCCAGATAATATTCTGGACCTGGTTGCGCATCCTCTCTCGAGTTCAGCGCAGCATACTTTGGCTGCTTCGTTTTCCTGCGGCGGGAGAGGCCAATCTGTTGCAAACCGCGACTGCGTGGGCGGGGTCCGAGGTAGCCTCTCGGATCAGGTTTACAGACGTTGCTCCTAAGGAGGTTCACATCAACCGATGTTCTGTCGCTGATCTTGTTCTGGACACCGCTGAGGTGCGACCACGATTCTCTCCCGGTCGAATCCTTCTGACATAGGCTTTTCCTATCATAAAAGTGTAGCGCCCACACTATTGCCGCTGAGTCCGTACCTTGCATATGAACTGAGGAAGTCCATGTCTCATGTCATGATTAGCGTGCTCTGGTCGGGCACCCCAATTATAGCTTGTCTATGGCCCAGTCACAGACACAAAATGGCCTCTCGTGTATCAGCCAGTCTCGCGTACGCAACCGGGCTGGGGAAGCACATGGTAGTCCACAGCCGGGAGGAATACGAAGAACGGGCCGTCGCGCTGGCATCTGCGCACTGGACCACGATCTCGCAAAATCCGTCCTATGGAGGCATGGGAGAAGGGATTTCAGAAGGTTCTGAATCGGAGCTCCTGAATCTCCGTCGGCGTCTTTTCGTGACGCGCGACACCATGCCGCTGTTCGATACGCGGCGATGGGTCAAGAACCTGGAAAAGGGCTACGTCATGGCGTGGAAGCGGTGGGTGGACGGGTCGCAGTTCCGGGTGAGGTATGATGACGAGGGGGCTATTATCGTGAGAGACGAGGATGACGTGCTTGTTTGAGGATGATATCTTGCTTTCGTATGTCGGTCTTTTGTAGCTGCAGATACAAAGGTACTCGGAGTCATCTAATCTTGACCGCGGGGAGGGTCTAATCCAAATCCCGATTTGGAGTTGGAGTCACACCAGCATGTCTCACTCCGAACAACCGCTCAGCGCCTTCTTCGTCGACATCGTCGCTTCAACGCGCGTAGAGAGTCCTTTTCGTTGTCTGGCAGAGCTCGCTGACCTCGCCTTCTCGCTCGCCGACCAACTCGCTAGCCCCGATGCAGCGACCATTCCGTCCGGCTTCAACACCCGCCATGCAAGCATCCTCTACCCCGTCGGAAACCCCGACGTAGAACCCGTCCCAATCAAAGTCATTTTGCACCAGACCTCGCCTGCGATGCACGTCCAGCAGATCGTTATCAATTTTCAAACAAAGACCGCGGAGTGCGAGGGCCACCCCAATCTTCCCATCGAACCGGAGCAGATCGAGCAGGTCCAGCAAGAGATCAAGCCATATCTACAAGACGTCTGGCGTAGAAAGAGGGCGAGAGAAAAGGCTCGCCAGGTGCAAGAAGACCTCGCTTGGAGGGTGAGGCTATGATCTCGTATGCGTCATGAACGCCGTACTGACCTACCGGCGTTAGGACTTCCTCGAGCGTCTTGACACTCACGGCATCCTCCTCCCTGATTCATACTCGGAACCCGATTCCCCTCTCATACAACGACGGTGTCCCTTGTGCGAGAAGCAAACGGCCCCCTGCACATCGTGTCACCACATCATGTGCTTGAACAGAGAATGTCCCGCCTCGGATCTTATCCCCTTTCAGTCGTGCTCTAATCATGTTTCCACGGCGGCGTGTCTCTCGTGTCTAGACAATGCAAAGGGTGCACCTTCGCTGGGCAAATGTCCCGACTGCCAGCTCTGGTTCTGCCAATACGAATTGACGTGGTGCCTTGGACGACCCAAAGACAGTTTGAATCGGCCACCGAGAACATACTTCCGTCGCCTGCCGAACAGTGCCCGAGAGCACCCGACCCAGCCCATCGGATGTTCTACTTGCACCGGTGGACGAGACTGGCCACACTGCAACAACGGCAAGTGCTGGTCGAGAGTGGGCGGATACACCAGCATCTGCGAGTCGTGTTCTCCGGGCGGTGGGCTCCGGTGCGCGTGCGAACAGTGCTGGATCTGCGACGATTGCAAGACATCGCCGACAGAGAACTGTTTCAAGACGTGTCCGCGGTGCAAACGGGTGTATTGCGTATACGAGTGCGAGTACATCCACTTTTGCAACGAGTGCGGTCGGACGACGTGGTGCGACGACTGCGTGGAAGAAGAGTGGAGCGACGACGACGCAGGGCCAGATGCGAACGAGGGGGTATCGCTCGACAGCGAATGCGACGCCGGTCATTGTTCGAGCAAGATTTGTGGGGCGTGTGTCGAGGGTGCGCGGTGTGCGGGGTGCAGCAAGACGTTTTGCAGTTCATGCGCACAGCTGCAGCGTTGCACCGGATGCGATGGTCGGTTCTGCTCTGCTTGCTACGTGATGCGCAAACGACGATGTAGTGGGTGCGATGCGAGTCAGAAGGCCTGACCGGGTGGGCCTTGATCCCAGCGTTGTCATGTGTCGTGGTACTGAATGTTGATTTTTCAGGATCCAGTCCGTCCATGTTCAACAAGGTGGTCGTGTATGTTTATTCTTGTGCACACAAACCGCATATTTATTTAAAATTTTAACCTTGACGACCGATGTGTACCGCAGTAAACTGAGAATGTTCAATCCAGAGGGTACTTGGGCCCGGAAGGGGTCAAGTGCTGGTGATCGCTGATTAAGATGATCGATATGATCAAGCGCTACGATCATACCATCCGTTCGAATTTGGTTTTTCCCTCAGCCTGCTTTTCAAGTCCGAATGGCCATGCCGGATGATCATGACTCGGACTGCATGGTGGACACCGCGTCGATTTCCATGGACACTAAGAAGGTGGGCGAGCTCCAAGTGTCCAGGGCCAACACCTACAGCGCTCCTAGTGAGTAGGTAGTTGAACCCTCCATGACCGACTGACCTACTACCTCCTCGTCACGGTTGTGGCACCAGAACATGAGTCATGTCCAAACATGAGTCACGCCATCGACTAAAGACATGACTCATATAAAAACCCTGTTGAATAAATAATACTCTAGGGGCTCGCCCGCGATGATTACAAGGTACGTCAAAACCATAACGTGAACGGCATAGGAACGTCCTCGACTGATATCATAAAAGCACGTTGACCAGGGAAATAACAGAGAACTGGAACGCAAAAGCAAATGCGCTCAAAACCACCACGTGGTCAAACGGAGACAAGACAGGCAGGCAAGACATCCGTAACAGAAATCGCCCCGCGAGTGGCCACAGGCTAGTAAGGTTGAGCAGCGGTGGTGCAGGCCAGGCAGGCAAGACTTACGCCACAACTAGGCGGACGCGCTGAGCCCCAGCGCGCGTGCTCCAGCGCCGATGCCGCCTTCCCATCCCAGGAATCGCTCGCTCGTCGCGCTGTACCCCACATCATGCTCAAAGCCCGGCAGCTCGTCCTCGTCATCCCAAGCGCCGGCCGCACGCCGCGTGCGCGCCCAGACGGTGATGAAAAGTACCCGCTTCAGCTTGGGGTTCAAAAAGAACCAGTGCGACGACCAGAGCAGCGCGCCGTCTCTGCGTTTCATACGGACGTGTGGAAAGTCTGCGCGCAGCGGGGAGTCCTCGTTGCTACTACCGCTACTATAGTTGCGGAAGAAGATGGGCGGCCGTCGGCCGTCCACATCAGCGCTGCGCGCGCTTGGGCGGTGACGAGGGGGAGAGGCACTGTCGACGTCGTACTCGTCAAACTCAAAGGTGGCTTCCTCGTCGATGTCGTCTGAGGAGTATTCGTCGCCGACGGAAGCGACGTCGTCCTCGTCATCGGAGTAGTCGTTGGCGTGAGGGTCGGAGTCGATATCAGGCGAGTAGGAAAAGACCTGACAGTCGGACAAGCCGATGACTTCGTCAAGTATGCGGTACAGGGTCGGGTGCGTGCCCGACTGTATTTGGGGCGGCGCATATGGGCTCGACAGGGTCTGCATGAGGGGGAAAGAGGAAGAGGACGTCGGGACGGAGGACGGAAAGAAGGTGGGCGAGGTGGGCGGATATGCTGAGTAGGTTCGGGGTGCCCTGACACCGCCACGGTTGGGTGATAAGAGGGTCGTGCTGAGCGAGTTGAGCACGCTGGCGCCGCTCTTCTCCTTGTGAAAGTGAGCGGGACGGACGTCGGAGAATTCGTGGTCGGGGAAGGCGATGTTGAGGGTCGCGATGAGGAGATAGAGGGTCTTGCGGGAGGCATGCTTGTCCATGGGCCCAAAGGGCGTTTCTTCAGGCTCGCGATCGAGCCATGAAGGGAGAGGCGGTGAATGGGAGAGTTCGTCGTTGTAGGCGTGTTCAAGGGACTTGAAGAGTTTCTTGTCACGCTTGATGTTCTTGCAGCTGTACGCCTCGATTCTGGTGTGCACGGAGCACTCTGGTCCTTCGTGGGCGAGGGCTTGGGCGAGGCGTGTCAGCTCGGGGAACTCGATGTACTTCATGGATGGGTGGTGTTGGCAAGAAGGAGGAGGAGGAGGAGGGGGAGGAGGAGGAGTGGTCGGAGTGGAAAACTCGGATGGTACGTTTGTGGCAATGTTTCAACGCGTACTAGTGAACCCCTATCAAATGGTATGTCCAACCCTCGCACGTGCGTTTTATCGCTGGCACTTTTATTTCTCATGTCATCACAGGGTACGTATGGACCGCCTCTCATGTTCACAGCGCCCTCGCCTTCTCATCATCCAAGTCAGTCACATGGCGAATCAACGTACCCCGCTCGCCCATCTACCACACCAACATGCCCGTGAGCCCGCTCTGGACGACGGTCATGTATGTGGTGAGCTGGTCCTGCGACGCCAGCACGCCGAATTCTTCCATCGGCACCGGTTTGTCGTACGCCGCTTATGTCTTGATCCAGTTGTCGGTCAACGTGAGGATCAGACGAATGCCGTTTGCTTTCGCGGCAGCGACTTCAAAGGCGGCGTGAGCAACGCAAGAGAACGCAGCGGGGAATCTGACCAACCCTGACCGGTCTGACCGTTAGCCTTGACGAAACCCGTTGACTGTCTGGCAACTGGGTTGATAAGCTTTCAAAGACAACGATGAGCAGGGTTATACACCACGTCCAGCGATGCATCTCACCGACACTACGGTCACGAGCAGGGCAATTAGACAGGTGGCTAGCTTCATATTTTTGCGATGATCGATCGCGAAAGGCGAAAAGACCGTCATGCCTTGACCGCATTCTCTTATGCCGCTCTCAGAAGACGAGGAATGAATGGCCGAGCTTCCGCCGCGTTTAGGAACTAATACCCACTGCAATGAACGATCTAGGGCGGGCCGTCGTATCCGCCAGCATACATTGCTACCGTCAGACCTATAAAGATCACGTTACAATGTTTTCGGCGCGCGTTCTCCGTACCGGATGCCAACTTTAGTACGCACCTAAAAAGGTCCTAGGCGTGTTGTTTGGTAACACGCTACTACCATGTAGCTCTCATGAGAGCGTTGGTGCGAGGGGTCAGGCCGGATCTTTACCGTTACCCGTACCCGATATTACTTTGAGATGCTACAACAGAGACCGTGGCAGGATTGATCCTTGAATAGAATAGAATGTTTGACGTCCGTGGGTTGGGCCGCGGCCATGCGCAAAACGGCCTAATTGTTATCATGAGATATCTTATCTGCTGGTCGATGTGGACAGTACAATTCTACAGGGCCTTTTCCATGGCGATCAGTTCCTCCAGCTTATCGAAGTTGGGGCCACCCAATTGCTGCGCAGTGGCTGCGCGGAGAGGAGCCCTGACGAAAGGTTGCCCGTAACCCCAATGCTTTGTGACCAACGCCTTGACTGCACCGATTCCACCCAACTTCTTGGTTGCCCAGTCACCTTGGCCCAACAAGGCCTGCAACTCCATGGCCTCCTTGATCTTTCCCTCCTGGAAGAGTTGATACAGGCGTGCATGGAGCTTGGGAACGATGTTTGGAAGTGCAGCAATGGCGCCTGCACTCCCGGACAAGAGGCCCTGGAGAAGGACCTCGGATACGCCAGCGAGGGTGGCGAATTCGGAGGAGGGTTTGACGGAGGTGAGACGGTGGAGTTTCCCAATGTTACCGCAGGAGAGCTTTGTGCCGACGATGTTGGGGTGGTTGGACAGCTCGAGGATGATGTCTGAGTCGAGGTCGAGACCTGCGGTGACAGTGGGGAAGTTGTAGATGAGATACGGGAGGGGTGAGTGAGTGGCGACCTAGGACGAGCTGAGTGATGAGTTGATAAGCGGCATCTACGTATGTACGTACGTCACGATGGAATGCGAGGATGGCATCCTTGTTCATCTGAGGGGGCCAGATGGAGGGGGTCAAGACAAGGACGTAGGCAGCGCCGGACTCTTTGGCGTCTGAGCAGAGTTTCTTGGACTCTCTCGCAGATGGGGCACCGCAGCCGGCGATGATGACGAGATTCTGGAAGCCATTCTGGTCGAGCGTCTGACGAGTGAGGGCGATGGCTTGCTTGCGTTCGTCGTGGGAGAGATGCTGGGCCTCGCCGTTGCTGCCTTGGACGACGATGCCGGTGATACCGCCCTGGACATGGTCAGAACGGGGTTGGGTCCAAGCCGATGAAGGCCTACCTGAGCGAGACGGAGTACGTGGGCCTGTATGGCCTGGACGTCGAGGTCCTCGTTCTTGTCAAAGAAGAGGACTGCAGGGACGTAAATGCCTGGTGGTGGAGGGAGAGCCATGATCCTGGGATGTACTCATGGTGGTGGTCATTAATAGCGTCGTGTCAAGTGACCACCATGTCCCGGCTCAGACAGTACGCAAGACAGCGTCCCAGGCTCACACCACCGCCGACCTTTCTGCGCCATGTACACGCGCGCGCGCTGTCTTATGCCTCCATTCCCCGCTTTGTAGCGCGCGCTTTTCGCGTGCCCATCGCTGGCGTCACCATCGGCGCAGGCGGGTTTGGCTACGCCAACTACAAGTTCGAAGGTGCGTCCACATATCTTGCGCTTCTTCTGCGACCAACCCAACACCCAGAGCTGCGCAAAACGACCACCGGATGGCTCTCCTCCGTCCAAGACGCCGCGACCGACCTGTTCGACGCTGCGTCGGACAGCTTCAAGTCCGTCTCTGCCCGCGTCTCCGCCGTAAAGCTCCCCGATATCGAAACGCCCCAGTTCCTCAAGGATCTCTTCGCCTCGGACAACGACACGCGTCACGACAACCGTTCGTCCTCCCAGGACTCGGGCAATCCACGCAACAGGTCCCCAGAAGAGAACGCCGCCATCGCCGCCCTCGTCGCAGCAACGCTCTCTGCGCCCTCCGATCCCACCAAGACCAACGACAACGGTCTCGACGCAAGGCAAAACGGTCTCATGCATCTCACCAAGAAGCTCATCGAAATAAGGACAATGCTCCTCAGTATCGACCAGAGCGACAGTCTCAAACTACCCAGCATCGTCGTCATCGGCAGCCAGAGCTCCGGAAAAAGCTCGGTACTCGAGGCTATCGTCGGTCACGAGTTCCTCCCAAAGTCAGTCGCCCCTTTGGCTTCGTCATACCCACTCACCGCTCGCTCGCAGGGGTAACAACATGGTCACGAGGCGGCCCATCGAACTCACCCTCATACATACGCCCCCGACGAGCAACGGTCAAGCACTCGAAGAGTATGGCGAGTTCCCAGCACTCGGACTCGGAAAAATCACAAACTTTACCCAAATACAACAGACCCTGACCGACTTGAACCTCGCCGTGCCCTCTTCCGAGGCCGTCTCAAATGAACCCATCGACCTCCGCATATACAGTCCACTTGTCCCAGACCTCACCCTCATCGACTTGCCCGGCTACGTCCAACTTGCTTCCATGGACCAGCCAGATTCGCTCAGAGACAAGATCGCCAGTCTATGCGAAAAGTACATCCGCGAGCCCAACATCATCTTGGCCGTCTGTGCCGCGGACGTAGATCTTGCAAATTCGCCCGCTCTCCGCGCCAGCCGCAAAGTCGATCCCTTGGGTCTGCGTACGATAGGTGTCATTACCAAGATGGACCTCGTCTCTCCCGAGCAAGGTGTCACCATCCTCGAAGGGAACCGATACCCTCTCCACCTCGGGTATGTTGGTGTCGTCGCTAAATCCGCTGGAAAAAGGTCCACTTCTTCTAACGGCGTCCTCGTCAAACGGAACGAAGAAAACTACTTTAGCAGCCACAGAGAACACTTTGGTGTGTCCTCTTCCTTGATGGTGGGCACCGACACCCTCCGCCGTCGTTTGATGGAAGTCCTTGAATCGAGCATGGCGTCGTCCCTTCACGGCATCACCAATGCCGTTCAGCTCGAGCTCGAGGAAACCACCTATCAGTTCAAGGTCCAATACAACGACAGGCGTATAACAGCCGAGTCCTACGTCGCCGAGACCGTCGATGCTCTCAAAGCGCGCTTCAAGGACCTCTCCTCGCAATTCCGCAAACCCGAAGTGCGCGCCAAACTCAAAGTCATGCTCGACGACAAAGTCATGGACGTCCTCGAGCAGCTTTACTGGCTGGACAAGCGTGCCCCCGAGCTAGGTGTCCTCGGTGGCGATCCCAGGGTAAAACCCGGCGACGTCGACGCGTATTGGCGACACAAACTCGAGGCTGCAGCGTCCCTCCTCACGAAATCCGGCGTGGGGCGGGACTCGACGCTGCTCGTCGCGGACGGGCTGAGAGCGTTGATCGACTCGATTGCGGTCGGGGAGCCGTTCAACCACCATCCTCGCGCGGCGGAGCGACTCGTGCAGTTTTCGCACATGATATTGAGGGACCGGATTGGGTTGACGTCGGATCAGGTGGAGAACTGCATCAAGCCGTTCAAGTACGAGGTGGACGTCGACGAGCGGGAGTGGGAGCAGGGACGTGGACGCTCGGCGGAGTTGTTCGAAAAGGAGGTCGCGATGTGCGAGACCAAGCTCAAGGAGATCCGGAAGAGGGTGGGCGGGAGCAGACGGCTGAACGGGTTGATGAGCTATGCGAAGGAGCTGGAGGAACGGGCGCAGGAGAGGAAGAACAAGCGGATTGCTGGCGAGGACGAACCGCCCGTGGAGGAACCCGAGTCGTATCGATACCCCCCTGCGCAGATTTTGGAAGGTGAGATGTACGTTGAACGCTGGTGGACTGCGTCCTAACGCGTCGACAGCGCGGCATGCGATGATGTACAGCGACAGGCTGTCTATACTCAAGCACCGTCTAGCAACCCTCAAA
>QFES01008188.1:0-13178 GCA_003316375.1 Tylopilus plumbeoviolaceoides | reverse complement strand
CACTCTCTCCCAACAACGACTGCCTCGCCACTGGAGAAAAGATGGGCAAAGTCATCGTACGGAGTCTGCGTGGCATTCTTCCGACCTCGTACCTGACAGTCGATGTAAGTAGTTAGCTTGGCAATGTTGGTGAGTCTAGTATGTCCACTCACGACTACATGGAGTTCAGGAATCACAAGCCGTCAGGCACTACTCAAGTTCGGGAGGGCGCGAGAAGAGACATGCACCTTTGCAGCATCGTCAGTGTTCCTTTACTTGAATCAACATATTGGCTTATCTTTCATAAAAATAGTCAATAAACGCCAGCTGACTTCGGTCATCAATGATGTTGTCCAACGGGTCATGAGGACATCTCCCCTTGTCCTTATTGATGTCAAGAGTGGTTTTCTATGCGACGCGCCCGAGCGATCCCGCTTATTCCAGTCAGAATGCCAGTTCGAACAACTCCTTTCCTCGGGGGACCATGGACGCATTCAAGACGCGGTGGAAGAATATTTCCAATACGTGACCCTTTCGCATGTATGGGATGGGAAGGAACCTCTCTTTCAGGACGTTAATCAGGCGGGTTCAGTCTGGAAACTCGATTCTTCGCCGCAAATCGAGAAGTTGCACAGATTCTGCGAAATGGTTCGAAGGGAAGGACATCGATGGGCATGGAGCGACACCTGTTGCATCAATAAGAGCAACAGCACAGTACTCAATCAGTCGCTCAGAATGATGTACAAGTGGTACGAAGGTTCTGCAGCCACGTTTGTCCATCTCGCAGACGTAGGAACTCCATCAGCCATCGGAGGCCTAACATACAGCAAGTGGATGACGCGCGCATGGACCTCTCAAGAACTTCTCGCACCTAAAGTCATCCGATTCTACACTCGCGATTGGAAGCCATACCTCAACGACACCCGGCGGAACCACAAGGAGTCGCCAGAGATCATGCAGGAACTCATAAACGCCGTTAGGATTGCTCGCTCGACCATCGTTTCCTTTAACCCCGACAACCTCAGCGTCCGAGAGAAGCTACGTCTAGCTTCAACACGAAATGCGACGATGGAGGAGGACATCGCATACTCGCTGATAGGAATATTTAAGAGTGATATCCATCCTAATTATGGGGAAGCGGACACCTCGCTTGGACACCTGCTGGAGGAGATAGTCGCTCGATCGGGTGAGGTGACGGTGCTCGCCTGGTCTGGAAGGTCTTCGCCCTACAATAGCTGTCTTCCTGTCTCGCTCAAAGTCTACAGTAAACCACCTGGCACTTTATCTGCTATTGCCCCCATCGAAATGGATGGACGTGTTGCAACAGTGAAGGAACGACACTCTCAGGCAGACATCGTAACATTCCACAAGCGGGTCGTATCTTTATCTCCAGCACGTTTCGCTCATCGCCGCCTCCATCTCCCGTGCATCATCTTTGCGGTCAAAAGGCTGGGTGTTCAAGACTTGGGGGATGGTCAGGAACACTGCTACCGAGCCCGAGTGTCAGGGATTGGCTCCGTGGAATTCTACACGTCGGACAAACTCCCGTTGAAGGAACCACGCAAGCTGATCTTTGTGCATCCATGGATCCACGATCTATGTGATCCCCCTGATGGCGTTACGTGGGGAATGTCGGCGGACGGGGACGAGGAAGGGTCTGAAGCTAGTACAGAGAGTGAGGAAGCATCGCCAACAGCGCCGTTGCATGCTGTACCCGCTCCCTCGATGGACGCTTACACGCGAGCGTTGCGGTTGGTTGCTCGTCTGCAACAGCCATTCCATGCTCTGTTGCTCCAGCAGCAATCCAATAACGGATTCAAGCGCGTCGCTGCTGAGCACGATATCGTCATTCCAGGCGTTGACATCCAGGTCAACTTTTCCAAGGACGTTGGTACTGCAGTCGTGGAGGTACTGTGATGCAGTTCGCCACGGGGCTCCGCTGAGTCTCGTTGTATATTAACATTGTCGTTTTACTACTATCGCGTTCATTCCTGGCAAACTAATATAGCGGCGTCGCAAGGAGCAGTGTGTGCATGTCCGGCAAAATCCGGTGAGACAAAGCACCACTTTCCCACGATTTTTAGAAGAGTCATCTCGCTCTAGCTCTAGTACAATCAATGGACGAACCTGAAGGTCCTCCTATCTCAGCTCTTACCTTTCCTGACGACGATACGTTGCATTTCTTTCCATCATGGAGCGAACCAGTCGAAGAGCTTCTGCTCCTTCTCGGGATCATCCGTGCGCCGCTGCCAGTGGCAAGCAACTTGAAGGTCGAATATCCAAACTTTTGCTTCCAACACGCTGACGATCTCTCGGAGATCTCAAGAGTCTTCATCACTGTGAATGTCGGCGGTGGTATTCAATACGACATTGACTTGCATGCCATCCGGTTTCCTGGTGGGGGCGTGGGTGAGACCTTGGTGGCCAAACTCGAGGAACATGCCAACCGGGTCTTGTCCAGCTTTCGCGTGAGTGTTTTTCATTGCACCAATCTGGCTATATACTCAATTCTCGGTGGGAATCTAGGACTATTGCAACCGACTCATCGCACGCAATATCCTTCCTGACACAAGTTCATTCGGAGACGTGGATTTGTTGAGCTGTCCCCTTTGTCCTGGTGCTCTGACCAGCTGCGTGCAGTGCGAGACTACTGTCGCATGCTCAAACTACACCTGCGAAGGCGCCCGAGGATTCGCACTGTGCTTGGAGCATCGCTCTCCAAGATGCCGCGCGTGCATCGAATCAAGTGCGCAAAATCAGGTCTCCAGCTTTAGGCCACACTTCGTGCGATGTCCATCATGCGGTAATTGGTCCTGCGAGGATTACGTATCTTGGTGTTACGGGCGCGTCGTCCAAACAAGTGGGGAGCAACTTGCCAAACTGCACAAGGAACGTCCATGGGACATCAAGCGGTCGCACCCACCAACCCCTGGCCCCTGCCAGTTCTGCATCGACTCTCACCATTCGACTGGGTGGCAAGTGTGCCAAGGTTGTGGGGACAGCTTTGGTTGGGACAGCCTTTATTGCCCCGAGTGCGTCTCCGAGGATCAGGGCAGACGCTGTCTATGCGGCGCTATTTGGCTATGCGATGTTTGTCTTGCCCTGGGGACTGCTGGCTCAAGACTCATCTCGTGCCCCCGGTGCGGAACAACGTATTGCAAGGAGGAATGCGGCTATTGTCAGTTTTGCTATCTCTGCAATCGGGCTGGCATCTGTGTTGGCTGTCAACCATTGGAGGACGCACCTGGCGGCGCACGTACACAGCCTTCCATCGCTTTCGAGGAATGCTGGCAGTGTCGACAGCACATATGCACCGAGTGCTGCGCCACCGACGAAGAGGTAAAGCAATGTTCGGTTTGCCGCCGTTGGGTTTGTTGTGGTACAAATATGCGCAGGTGTCTATCCTGTGACTGATGCGTAGTAGCGTCAGGTGCTGGACACACTAGTACTGGTTAGTTGGCCCGGCGCCTTCATTGTTACTGTCCTTTTCAGGAAGGTTGGCTGGTGGGAAATTTTTACATCATAATATATACACGTCCAACCTTCTCTGGTCGTTTTCCTCAACCACTTACTGGAATTCGACCGGAATAGCACTATTTGACTTGGAATAACCTTGAGCTTGAACATCCATGCCCCCCAGTAGCAAGAAGCACAAGAAGGGACTAACGCCCACTGCAACAGCAGGTATGTGTATAAAAACGACTCTAGCATGGCTGCATGAGCCTGTCACTCAAACTGCACTTTATTCACAGCAACGAAACTTGAAGGCAAGGGTGCTTGCACCGCGTGTCGCTCAAGTAAAACTCGTTGCGAGTAAGTCGAAGAGGAAGCCGCTTGTGCTAAATGCATTAAACAGGGCCAGCAAGACCGTGACAGCTGTGAGCCTCAAGAAAGCTGCACTCGCTCAGTGTGTGCCAACAGCGCCCCACCGGATGACGCTGGCCTTGTGGGCCAAACCGAACCCCGTGCCAGAAGGCAGCGTGCCCGACGGACCGTCAACGGTGAGTCGTTCTGTTCTCATCAACATTGCAGTTGAACTGTAACGATGCTCGCGATCACGATCTCGGTATACAGCTTCCAGCTGTCGCAGTTGATCGATGATCCTTCGGAGATACATATGTTGCGCGTTCAAGTTAGTGAAAGCAATGAGATAGGGTTTCAAATCCTCAGAGGTGCCACTGGCAAGCGATACTTGACTCGACGTGTGGCAATTGCCAGTGCGGTCATGACTAAAAGGTCTGTCAGGCACGCCCAATTGCGTAATAAAGTTGCCCCCATGTCCCCCATCTTTCGTGGCTGCGTCGCCAGGATAGGCAGGAATTATCAGGCAAGCTCAGGACGAAGCATCTATAGATACTATATCGCATTCCCCTCACGGTCCCAAACATTCAGACATCATAGGCCCATTCTAGCATGACCGATACTGCCCCCCTCGCCCATATCTAGTACGCGCGCACCGCACGCGCACCCACTCCAGGCGTCTAACACCCACTCCCGCTCGCTTACATATAACTCTTGCCCCCCTCCGCGCTCACGTCGACAACGGGCCCCAACGCATCCCCGCGCGCCGTCTCCCCAGCGAGATACAGCATATGATCGATCACCTCCTGCGGCGTGGTTACATGCCAGCTTGCACGCGTCCGCTTCGTACTCGGCCCGACGGACGTCGTGAAGACCGCGTCCGACGCGACGGCCAGTTCGACGTCTGTCCAGACCGAGACGCCACCGTTCTTGCTCTTGTTGTCGACTAACGTCACCGACAAAGGGGGCGGGAGATGGGCTTTGCCGATGACGTCGGGCGGAAAGACGTGCAGCGCCCGGAACATGTCTTCGTCGGTCTGAGGAAAATAACGAGCTCGTGACTTGGACGCCGATCGACACGATGGCACGACGCACCTTGTCATCCCCCGCACAAAAGACGAGCTCTGCATCGGGGTTCAGGTATAGGATCCGCTTGACGATCTCGCCCTATATTTGGACGAACGTGAGCAAAGAAGGGGGCGATCTCAAAAAGGAGACGGACCTTGTTCACAGCGAGCGGGCGCACCTCGAGGTTCTTCTTCCCGACGAGCACCTCGATTGGGCGCTTGTGCGCCAAATTGTTCTCCAATAGATCTTGGCACTGCCTGCACTGGAACAATCTACGCATCGCGCATCAGCACACTTTCGAATCGCTAGGGGAATGGACTCACCCCCACTCGGGATCGCTTGCCCGATAATGCCACGTAATCGAACTCTTCTTGACCTCGATGTGACTGCCCGTCGTCCGTTCCGTGTAATATCTAAAGATTTCGGCTACCTCGTCCATCCAGCCCATATCCAACTGCGCCGTGAAGTTGACCCAAGTCTCCGTCGCTGTGCTACCATTCTTCTCTGTGCTGTTGCTGTTGGAAGGCGCGCGGATGAAGCTACCGTGTTCGGCGCTCATACCGAGGTGCTTGATGTGTCCGAGGTGCTGCTCCAAAAATGCTTGGTCGCGACCAGAGACGATGTAGACGATGTTGCGAGGATCGGAGGCAAGCTTCGTCAGCGCATTGAGCGCATCCACCGAAGGAACCGCCATCGACGGAGTCTTGACGATGGGCGTGAGGGTTCCCTAGATGGCGAGTGTAAGCATCTTTCGCGGCCAACCGGATCGAACATTTGCTACGTACGTCATAATCGAACAAGAACAGGCGCTTGCGTGCACTGTCGTACTTGTCCTTAAGGAGGTCTTTCGGCAGGTACGGCGTTCCGCGTGCAGTGTTCTGGCCGTTGATCTGGGAGAGAAGCATCTTGACTAGCAGAGCCGCCCACGTGTGTGATGTGTGCGTGGTCACGACTTGGTGAAGTGTGGCATGCCGAGCGGCTTTGGTGCCTGAGTCCATAAGGAGACCAGTGTTCATCGCCGCAGCAACATCCTTTTCGTATGAGAATGAGCCAAAGGAACGTCAGGAGGTAGATATGGGATTACGCACGCCGAGAGCCCATGGGTTAACTTGCAATGCTTGACCCATGTGTTGGCTGATGCCCATGAACTCGCTCAGAACGAGTGGTGATCGTTTGGTGCGTTCTTGCGCAATCACAAATTCCATTGAGGTCGTGTTCATGCCATCACGCAGAGGCGTTATCACGCCCAAGTCTGCAACAGAAAGGAGTGCATAAAATTCGTCCTTTTTGAGTGTTTGATGGCTGCGCGATGCAAGAAACGATTTGCGCAACCGTGAGAACCGGGTGAGAGAATGAGCACGAAAACGAGAAGAACGCACTAATGATGAACGGGTATAAAGTCCAAACTTCCGTATTCTCCGTTGATATGTGCGACCAATTCCGATATTTGCCGTTCCAATTTGGGTGAGTCTGTGAGCGAAGGCGAGGTCACTTGGATGAGTACCACTTGACCTTGCCATTCAGGGTAATCGTGCAGGAGTTTCTCGAATGCCCGCAGCTATTCCAGGCATGTATCATCAGCACGTCGTGGTTGAGCGGAGAAGAAGTTAGCCTTGAAATGGCGGCACACCTTTTGCAAGACACCCTTGACGACGTCCAATTTGTCTCTTCCGACGATGATCTTTTTGTCGGCATACAATGCCCGGAGGGCCTCTAGCTTAGGTTGGATGCCTGGACGCAACGTATCCCTTGCTACTCGTTCCGCATCAATGCCAACCGGACAATGAGAGACGGCAACAATATGGCCCTGTACGTCAATGCCGACATATTTGTCCTCAAAAAAGCCGGAGGTTTGATTGCGATCGGACTGGGCAGAGTGTGAATGTGCGCTGGGGCTGAGAGCAGAAGCGGGATTTGTTGGGGGGCCAGCACGGGTAGTCGTTTCGTATCCACAGACGCGAACACAAGTGGAGGTGAAGTGACGGGAGTATGAGTAAGTTTGGAAGCAAACGAGGTTGGCGCCGAGCATCCCCTCAAGGATCTCTTTGCGACCTTATGCATACATTAGGCTTGACCATGGCGAGAAAAAGGAAAACCGACTCACGGGGCAAACACCTGAATACCTCGGAGCTCGGGAATGGCGTGTGGACGAAGAGACCAATGATTCTGTGGAGGTGAGACGTCTGAGTACACATTAGATGCACGCGAAATGGACGCACACGTCACACCCCTTCTCGCTCACCCGAGTCCGCAATAGCTTTGGCACGAGGAGAAGGTGGTAGTCATGCACCCATACGAGGTCACCTGGCTTGAGTATGGACGCGATACGTTCGGCAAAAACTTGATTTGCCTGTGCACCGAAGTGAATGCCGAGGTTGGTGAGGCATCAATTTGGCATACCTGTTCATAATGTACCCAGTGCGCATCTGCAGATGCATATTCTGTTGCAACATCTTGCCAGAGCAGGTAATGGAACAACGGCCAAAGGGCTTTGAGGAATATCGATGTCAGTGCTCACGTGACAGAGCGTGACCCAAAAGGAAAAGGAGAGAAGCACCATGGAATGACGTTAATCTCCATCACCCAGCGTATATGCAGCTGCTCTGGGAAATACGGAGCTACAGCGTCGTCCGCTCCTCTGACCGGATAGCGTCATCATAAAAAAAATAGCGCCCCAAAGTACAAGATCAAGCGATCAATAAACATGAACGACCCGCATCAACCGGATTGCCACGATACGGATTATCCAGAAGCGAACGGAAGATGCACCGCCACACAATGATCGAGTGCAAATATGGCAATCGGGCACCAAGCAAGCGATACCCGACGATAAGATCGCGCTAAAGAGCAACGAGACACTTACTCGTTTTACAGTACCCTTCATAGTGACCATGTGCGACCTTGTCTTCGAGCCAGACAGGGACGTACTCGAGTTTGCCCTTGTTCCCCTCGATACCCTGGCCTTGGCCGTCTTCGTCGTACCCGACCAGCTCCGCTTGCAACGCAGCTCTGTCGGCTTGGCTGACGAGATGGGTCGGAACGGGTTGCTCATTGCCACCCCCGTTCTCCTCGGCGGATGCAATACCCTCGGAAGAGGCCGAGAATACGTCGCCAGTCCAACCCACGATGACCTGGTCGTGAGTGGCAGAGAGGGAACGAATACCCGAGATCATGGCCGCATGGCCGTACCTGGGGGCCAATTTCCAGCGCCTGGACGGCAGAGAGGTCTGCTGAGGGTGCTGTTCTGTAGAGGCATCTCCTGTGGGGCTGGGGGGAACATCGCCGTGTTGGCTAGGTGGCGACGGAGGAGGGCTGAGGACGCCCGCGGCGGCCGGGGTGAGGTGGGAGATGAGTGTGGGGGTGACGGGAAGGTGATGGCACACATGTACGATCCTTCCCGAGAGCTGTACGCCATGAGCCTTGTGGCTGTCCTCAAGGGCACGGACTTGGTCACGGACGGCGTCGAAAGAGATGTTGTCACCTGCGCGGGTGTAAGGTTCGTGGAAGGAATCCATGGATGGTGGACGACGAAGAAAGAAAGAAGGGGAGAAAAAGAGTTTATATGCGCCAGGGAATCAGATTATCGGGAATGGATTTGGTTTCACGGCGGATGATTTGGAGCTGGTGTGCTGAATCAGGACACGTCTTCCCGTTCGACGTCGACCGAGTGCAGATGCTCACGAAGGTCGATGCAAACTAGCGACGAATAGAAGGGCGTGCAAGTTGAAAGCTTCGAGTCGCGGTCGTCGTCGTCGTCGTCCACGTCGTCCAGAGGCAACCCTGACGGCAAGGTCCGGACCGTGAAGTACCTTCCATTCTCGACTGCGGTCTTCCTTTTCTGCTGGCCACGACCAAAACCAGGCCGAGGGACATCCGAGTCCACACCGTTTCACGGGTTCCCTCGGTCCTTGCTGAAAATCTCATCCCGAGATCATCCATATCTTGATCCCGGTCGCAAGCGGTGACCATCCCGATCGACACCTGTCCCGACGTTTCGGCATACGCTAAGTACAGAGTGACTACTAGAATGGAACAAGTTCGAGTATGGTCGGTTTCGACGCCAACACGTGGTGCACCGCTCGTTCCCACACATATAGCTCGAGGCTCCCCTTGTCGTCGAACCTCGTCACAACGTTCTCGCTTCTGCTTATCGATCTCACCTCGAGAGCACAGAAAGCAGTGCTCCTCCCTCTGCACGCCGCGCTCAGGCCCTTGCACCCGATCGACCTTGCCCGTCCGAGCACGCACCGTCGCCCTTTTAAAACACTCCACTGGCATGCACTTTCTCCCCTCCTTTCTTCGCAAAGATTCCAAAGCATCCCTCGTCAACAACCTCTTGAAGAAAATTGCGCAGGAAGACGCGCGTAGCGACAAGGTCAGCTCCCGTTCGTCCCCTCTATCCCCACGCCCTGCCTCGCCCCCCCACAACTCACCGCGCTGACACCCAGGACATCTTCAACGTCGTCATCATCGGCCAAACCGGCGTCGGCGCCAGCTCCCTTATCAACGCGATCACTGCCTCCTCCCGAGCGCCCATCTCTACGGACGTCAGTCCTTGCACCAAAGTCTTCACCGCATACCCCTTCACGCTCAACGGCCGCTCCTTCCGCCTCATCGACTCACCCGGCTTTGGTTCCTTCAAATGTCCCACGTCCGCCATCACCAAAGCCCTCCGTGAACTTGACACCCAGTGCGGGATCGACCTCGTCGTCAACTGTCTCCGTGGCACGCGCGGTGACGCGAACGCGGGCTACCAAAACTACACCGCCATACGGTCCGCAGTGTCGGACGACGTACCCATCGTCGCCGTGATAAACTCCCTGGAGAGATATGGCGAGTCAATGGACCAGTGGTGGTCGACCAACGAAGCTGATTTGAAAGTACGGCGGATGGTGTTTGCGGATCATGCCTGCGTCACCACGTTGGAACCCTCGACGTTGCGCGAAGCCATGCTTAAAGATAGACTCTCCGAATCGGAGAGGGTGGCGAAGCAGCTTATTATGAGGAATTGTTGGGCTGAAAAGAGGGGTATGGGGGGCTGGCTTCGCCGAGGAGACATGCTCCTTGCAAATTAATTAGACGTGTGCATCTCACTTCGGTTGCTGCTGGTGGCTGGCCCTGGCTGTCCTGAATACCACAAGATCTCCAGGCCTCCAGTAGTGACCCCGGGATGTAGTGATGTGAAGCGAGGCACGTTTACGCATGGCTCGTGGAGGGCTCGAGCTGTGTATGTAAGATACGATAGAACGTTCATTTCTGCAGCAGTACCGGCGCAACCCGATAAACTGAACGAGACATATCAGTCATCGTGAGGACCTACACGTGTTACCTTCACTCTACGCTGACGTGATTTCATAGGAGTGTCCGACGGTTCCACTCGATCCTGGGCGGAACAGTCATCGCAGCTTCGTTGATGCGGCACTACCCGCATTCTTCGACACGTAAAAATACCTGTTCGCAGGCGATCAACGTTATCTTCCGCTCGGAACGAAAAATCAGAACACGCGGAGGCCCTGCAGCCATCCACGCGAGTTGCTCCGTGACAACGAGAGTGGTGATAGCCACCCGAAGCCTCCTTCATGGCGACCCCAAGGAACGTCGACAAAAGGAGATATCTCTCTCGACCGCGAGCATAGCGTGGTGTCGCGGCGTCGACGGGATGAGAGTGGGGAATCGGAACACGAGCTTCAGGATTGGGGGAACCAACCGGAAAAGCATGCACGCAGCGCGAGCGTGCGGCACGCTTTCCATGAGGCGTGCTTCGTCTCGACGTGAAGCTGGGGGCCCTTCTTAAAAGCCCATCACTCAAAAAAGTCGAGAACGCCGCCGTCGAGCTCCATATCATTCTCACCCACCCACCGCGTGTGTCCCCCCCCACTTCCACCGCCTCCAAGGATGGCGTCGACAAAATTCTTCGCACCTAGCAAGCTCTTCGGCGAAACCCCCGTGTTAAGCCGGCTGCGCGGGTTCAACCCGTTCGAAACCAAATCCCAGTCTATGCCCATGCCAGTGAGTAACGTGAGTCTTTTCGCTGTGATTCAACAACCCATCGTTCACAAGGGCTCGATAAAGGGCGACCGGGTGCACGTCGTCGTCGTCTTTGGACGCACTGGCATGGGTATCAGCTCCCTCGTGAACTTGATCCTCGGCCGCGAGGACGCACCTCACAGCACCGACATCCACCCATGTACGGTTGCGCCGGCCGCATATAGGGTCGACCTCAACGGACATGCGTTCGATATATATGACATACCCGGATTTGGGAGCGATTTTGCTCCTGAAAAAGCCATCAGCAACCTCTATACCGAACGAGGCATCGACCTTCTCATATACTGCCTACGACCGAAAGAAGGCATCGCTAGAAAGATTTACAACGACGTTCGGTCAGCCGTGCCGGAGAGAGTACCAATGGTCGGGGTCGTGACTGGCCTCGAGAAATACAGCGAGTCCATGGAGGAATGGTGGTCAGGACCGCGCAAGAACGGCGACATGCTCGCATCTCGGGGCTTGAAATTCGTCGACCACGCATGCGTGACGACGCTCTCCCGGGAGGACGTCTCGTACAACATGGACTTGTACGAACGGCGGTATCAGTCGACGCAGGTCGTCAGGAACCTCGTTTGGAGGAACTGCAACGGCACGAAGCGGGTCACGTACGTGAAAAGTGCGGGGTATCTCCCCGACTTACCATACTCTTGACGGGCTCTTGATGCGCCGCGCCGCGCGTGCGTCCGCGGTTGCTTGTTCTTCTTGGGATCTATTTCATTTGTTGTACGACTACGACTGGTCAATAGGCAGCGCCTTTCGCCGCTCCGCACGTTAGCTATATGTTGCACGATAGTATACCCCGAACGCCTCACCTTTCCTTTGTTTATGTCCGACCTTTATGACATACGCTCGTTTCGTCTTGCCGGCGTTTGGTCATCGTTCGTTTTATGGGTACCATACTTTGAGATATACCGGACGCTATATAACGGGGCGCTGGCGAGACGGTGATGAACATGCGGCTTCTACATCGCAACTGAGGGGCGAGACGGTGGTAGCCTTTGGTGCTGTTGGGCTGGTCAGATCGATGATGTTGGGGAGAAAGACGGAAATTACACAATAACTCCTCAAACGCCGAGACTAGACTCTGCCCGTAGGAGTTCAACCCGGGTTCTGTAGGATTTGATGTGGTCCGCAAGTCCGAGTCGGTCCGAGAGTGACCTGACCATAGAACAACTTCTTGAAGATCGATATCTCCCCTTCAGTTCAGTCGTCCTTGCGCTGAATTTCGGTTCCTGACTCTACTAGTAAGTCTCTGAGAAGCGAACCATCTTCTGAAGAGGTGAGGGTGAAATGATGTAATAGATGTCACTAGTTGACTAGGACTCCTGTCAATGCGGAAAATGTTCTGTCGATGGGCTGCCAGTGTGTGCTCTTGGTTCGGAAAAAAAGTTCCCAATCCCACTTACTACGAGTAGCTGCGACCTTGGACTTTGACACATCCTCGAAAGGCACTTGGAGTTCAACTGGTGGATGCACAGCCCGATTTACGCACAGAGTTACCATGCACAAGCGCTTTCAAGTTGTTCAAGAGACTTCGTAGTACTAGCTGGTCATGATTGTGGGTCTTACTAGTTAAGACCAAACAAGAGCAAGCTAGTTTAGCTCCGGCCGAGTACGTGCCGTATAGATTAAGCCAGAATAGCCGAGACTCGCATGTGAGCCTGAGTACTACTGAGTATCTGAGTCTCCTGGGTTAGAGTCAGTTCGACAACGCTGTACATCGGCTGCTATGGGCCAAATGCCAGCATAAATCCGCTTGGAGAAAAGACTCCAAAAACTCAGACCAAAGGTCTGATCCATAGTCCGCTTTGGGCTGTCAGTGCTTCAGCATCTGCTCACGGATGCCAATCATCAATCATCGGTGACCCATTCGCCATGCCACTTCCTGTACAACCCGAGCAACGTTGCCGCCTTGTGCGCTACCTCACAATGATTCTGAGCCTCCTCTTCTGTGCCATCGCTGGTCTCGTTGCCGAGTCTTCCATGCCGACACCCTGCAAGCCACCCGAACCTTACCACACATCAGCTCTCACCGGCGAGGCCTGGCTCGTTGAACTCCTCACAGAGTCACAGGTAGTGTTGCCACGGCCCGGCCCGGCCTGAAAGCCCCGGCCCAGGCCTGGAATAGGGGGCCTGTGGCTTTTCAAGATCACGAGCCAGGCCTTGAGCCCCTAAAGCCCCTAAAGCCGGCCCGGCCTGGCTCGAAAGACCTGGCCCAGGCCCAGGCCATGGCTTGCCAGGTAGCGTCGTTACAAGATGTACTGTAGTTACAAGATCTACCT
>QFES01008187.1:0-17786 GCA_003316375.1 Tylopilus plumbeoviolaceoides | reverse complement strand
TCAAGTATTCTCTGGTCCTCTCATCCGAAGGGACTGTCGCACCGCTTCCTCTTGCCATCACCACGCCACCTGCCCATGGTCACCCCAACCACCATCACCATCATCCGACTGCAGCAGACATCCCATTGGACCTACACGAGATCTTTACTCACCGGCTGCCAGACGAGGTCTATTTCTATCTGTCCCGGGGTCTCCTGGGTCCTCAAGCGCTCGTTTGGTTGACGAGTGGCCAGATCATTGAACCACCACCCCTTGACAACGGCGAAACGACCGAGTACAAGCGATTCGTCAAGGAAGTCATTACCGACGGCCAGACAGGTCCACGAGCGACGGCACTTGCGCTCATCAGCAGCGTGTCGCACACCTTTTGGAACAACCGAAAGGTGACGGGAAACTTTTGGTTCGAAAATCCTCCACCCCACGGACAAAAGGCGATACAGCACAATTCGCAGCAGACCGTGCAGTTGGCGGAACGTGTTGCAGGCTGGAACGTGAGCTACGCGATCGTGGAGGAGGAGCTGAGACGACAGAACGTGGGTGGCGTTTGGCGGTGATGTGATGCGTGCTGACTGTCGGCTCATGTTGTCTAGTCGTCAACGATCGATTTCGCGTTATGCCTTGGTGCGACTGCATCGGAAAAGCTTGCCCTCCGAACCAAGGGGAAGACGAATTTGCCGACTGGTCAGCTGGACAAGAAAGACGAGGTTGTCGCAAACGTTATTTGGCGTTTCCTTGAACTGAGGGGGTGAGTGGCTGGTTTCCGGATCAAGGTTGAAACCAGAACCGACCGAATGGAACTGCAGGTTCCTGTTGAACTCCCACATGCACTCACCGTTGGCAAGAGCGATGTACACGGCAATCAAACATGCACGACTAAATGACAAGTTCCAAGAGCCACTGTATTTATTCCTGGAGCTAGTGAGAGCGGGAGTGATGCATGGACATTTGTGGTCAGGTCGGGCGTTCAGTGGTGGACCTAGTTTCGGTACTGGTAAGAGGGGATGCAGCTCTCACGTCGGCGGGTCATTGACGTGTCTGAGCGTGTCAATTGCAGATGATGAGAAATCGTGTATGTTGCTTGTGATGAGAGTGTTGAGCATTGTACCACTGAACTTTAAGGTGAGCGAATGGGGGGATGATGTGGAGGGATCTGGAGTTGACGCTAAGAATGCAGGCACAACCATGGTCCGCTCCGTTGTCACGTGAACTGCTGGTGTTTAACTCGTTCGTGCGCTCGTTGACACGGGCATTGCGCACGTTGCTGGAAGTGGCGACGCTGAACATGCTACTTCGAAATGATGCGCGAAGGGCGCGAGACGACTTGCTCGATATCACGATGTCACTTCCCTTTCAGTCGGAGGTGAACACTGGATTTGGGGTGCTTGCCAAGGTGTACTTGGACACGCTGACGCACTTGAACAACCAAACGAGGGTGCGAGACCCGAACGCAGAAGGGGTCAAGGAGTGCAAGCAGATGGCCCTCGAGATCTGCGAAGAGACGTTCCCAGGGGTGAAGGGGCCAAAAGCAGAAGTGGAACGGGGATTCCGCTTCTGGGACATTGTAAGGCATAAGGGTAGCTGTGCGACTCGAGGCTGACACGTTTGCAGGCGCTGACGGCCATGAGGCAGCTTCACTCGGAGGGTGCGGTGTTGCGCGAGTTGATTGACCAGTTTGAGGCGGCAGAGGCATGGCTGGCCCCAATGCGACCTTGACGGCAGACACCATATTTTTTTTTTTTTCGACACGTTCTTGGCATGGATCCGAATAGCAGGACGTGACATACCGGAAGATGGGAATCCGTGCATAAGGAGTGGGAATGGTGATTGAAAAAGGAAATATGAAAATCTCACGTGACTTGAGAGCGGAGTGTGAAATGTGGATGCTCCGACTGAAAGTGGATCTGAGATCTGTGGATGACGGTCGTTGTTTATCGGGACAGATCTCTCCTTTCTCATGGACAAGCTGGCTCGCGTGGCAAATATAAAACGGCTCGTTCTGTCTTGGTCTTTCTCCCGCCATCGAGCCCCATCGTCATGTTCCATCCCTCCTCCGACTCCGCCTCGTCCCTCGTGCATATGCTCGACTGCGATCACCGCAAGCAACCCCCGAGCCATCTCTACCTATGCCAGCCACGCACAATACAGATCATACAGCTCGTCGAGGCAACCCCACCACCACGCTGCATGGCCTCCGTCACACCCTCGTCCTCCACCGGGTCCTCCTCCGCTTCCTCATATCCATCCACCTCCGATTCGGAAGACGACCGCTCTTCATATTGCTCCTCCATCGTCACCCCAGATGACTCGTCACATAGCCGCCAACCCATGATGTGGACCGACGACACCTTCAACACCCGCATGAAGCGCGTCCACGCCTGGAGAGATGCGTTCGTCAAAGCGACCTACTCCCTTTCCGGTGCACCTATCGCCCCCACATCGCCTTCTGCCGCATCTCCAGGCGCACGTTCTCCGTCCCTTAAACGGAAGACGAATCCACATCAAGCAGATGACGACAATGTACGTACACGCCCTCTCTCGTACCCCGTTCTAGCCCGGTAACCCATAGATCATCCAGGTCTCGCATACATCAAAACGCTCGCGCTCGCGCGATGGCCATAGCATATCCAGGCTGAACGGACACCCCTGTCCCGCTTGCGACACGCTCTTCCCCTCTCTCTCTAGTCTGCGAAAACACGGTCACAGCCCAGATATCCCTGACGCATGCCGTATCGCGGTCGAATACAATTTCGAATGACCCCCTCGTGATTCTTTTTTTTTTTCTTGCCCTGCGCGTCGCTTCACACTTGACGATCATCCATTGCAACCATTCGCATCGTTGTACGATAACGCACTAACTATTATTTGGCACCCGTCTACCGTACATACATTTCCCATATTGTGTATCACACATCCGGCAAGGGCTGCATGCATCGCTTGTACATTATCTGATCCTAGTTCACCTTAATTATACCATATTAATATCTCCTCTTTTTTGTATCCCGTTACAAGATATCGCACACCAGTAGGCACTGCACGAAGACACTTGTCTGCGCCACACATCTATCCATGCGAGTGACATGGGAAAGTCAGCATTCGTGCAAGCAGTGTGCTGTGAGACAAGCTCGGAACTTGGCGCTTACTTGGAACTTCTCTTTCTTTGTTCTCCCTCCCACGGCGAGCACGGAGGTGTGTCTAGGCTGACCTGATCTGACGTTGCACCCCCTGTTTCTCGACCATCCTCCTGACCTCCCGGTGAATCACCGGAGTAAACACACGGTTCCGACGTGGCAGTGTGACCCACTGCCTCTGCGATGATGGGATGAGCGTCTGCCAGCCTGTGTTTTATTCTTTCCCCTTCTTTCCCCACACCGTGGCAAGACCCCATCCGGCAAGAGTCTGCCCGAGACCGGGCGTTGGCAGTTTACAACACACACGCCTGCCGTAACTGGGGGGATGGGTGCTTCTCGCCTAGACTTTTTGCGTAGGAAGAAAGAGAGATACCACTGATCGGTGCTACGTCGCCGTTTCATTTCGCATCCCCTTTGATCTGGACAGACTGCTTCTGGTGAGATGCCGTCGACGAGACCGGGGCGTGTGTATGCGTTCGCTTCGAGGGGGGATTCCAAGACGCCCGAGGAGCTGCTTCTTTCCGTCAGCGTCATCGATGCGTGCGTGGAGTTTGGCCACGTTCTCCGACGGGTGGAGCGGTCAGCCCTGCACGCGTCTCGTGCAGCACGGAACGGTACATAATGCGTTTGCGTCCCTAGGCATGATCGCCGTGGTGTGAGAGAGCCCGAACGTCGTACCGCGCTGCATCTGTGAGAAAAACGAAAGCAGGTTTGGATACCGCTTGTATATACCGTTTGTGGGGTGGTTTTATTTTCGAGCACGTCGGTAGGGTTGCTGCAGAAGAAGGAGCCCGTGCCAGTGGCTCGTCCTCGATGGTTCTTTTTTTCCATCCATTCCTTCGTGGCTTGTTCTGCTCCGAGGGGTCAGACCGCGGACGTGGGCTTTCCGAGGCAAGCTGAGTGTTTGAGAATATAGTAGCCGCTGCCAACCGTTGGCCATGTCCCGCGGCGAGCTCGATGAACGCTTGCCAACGGAAGTGGCGTCGCAGCACAGCCACCTGTGCGGCTTGGCATCTCTCCTGCTTATCAGCATAGTCTAAGTTTTCTCTTGTCCTTTGAACTAGGCTTGATCGCCTCTGTTTCATTTCTATCTCCCATTGTCCTCCCGTTCGACGAGCTAATTCAACGAACCTCCATTTCTCTCTCTTGGTTCAGACGTATAGGCCCACCGAATCGGTTGGACGGCTTTCGTTCATTCTCTGCCTCGCGCTGTCCAACACGTCATCTTCGCCCCATTTCCCCGCAACGCGGTCGCCGAAACCTTGGTACTCGAGATCGAAACCACCCCCTTGGAACGAACGGCATATCACCGCAGCGTGCGCGATCGGATGCCATCAGGCTTTCTTTCCCCCCACCCCGGACCTTGGAGGTAAACACTGGCAACGGAGATGATCGATTTCATGATGGACCCCGATAGCATGGCGCTGCGTCGTGGTGCATACCACCGTGTGGATGCAAGAATAGCGACGACGGCGTGCACGCCTCGAGGCGGTGCGTGTGGGGGGCGCTGCCCGCCTGGTGCATGGGCGTCGACGTTGGACGGGAGAGAGTGGTCTCGGAGGACCGCGGTGCTACCGGTATCTGTTGGACCGTGCGCATCCTTCGCGCCTGGGTGCGCGTGGCAATGCGAGGGAGCGGGCACTACCCTGGGGACGGATGCGCGACCACGGACACGTTCACTCGCGCACCCACACTTTGGCCGATTTCCTACGCCATTTCGCACTGGCAGGGGTGTCGCACCCGGCGCATTGATCATCATGGACGTGCGGTGCGTGGATCGGTCTTGTGGCCGTCTGCGTTTCTCAGCGCGAGGCATGCTTGTACGATTTCGCCTTGCCCGTGACGTGTGGCGCCTTTTGTTCATCCCCAATGTCGGAGGGATCTCACCGTCGTTTCTTTAGCACAGTTCAGGGTGATGTCTGCATATTTAGGGCGCGCGGTACCGCACCCTCCAAGGCACTCGTACTCTAACTATACTTGCGTGCACGAACGCCTGACTGTGGCGCAGGCGTGGAGGGGTCCAAGCTGGGTGTTTCCTTCTTAAAACGGATCATGACAAGAATGTCTTTTTTTGGACAGAGTTTCATTTAACGCGTGCGCTCGTCCCGTGGTTGGAGCGGCATGGGCCGCATGGATTTGACCATCTGCTCACGGGGTAGCCACCGTTTAGAGACCTATGCCTGGGAGTCTGTCCCTTCCAATTTCGCCCTGAGAACCGGGGAATAGGATATGCTGTAGGAGAGTCGCACGTTCCCATTGCAATTGAACGGTGATCATCGATCAGCCTTGGCTTGGATGAGAACTCGGCTATACCACCAGCGCCTTGCAATCATTCTAGGACCGTAGGTGTGTCATTGGATAGGCACCCTGGGGAGGCGATCATCGGGCATCTAAATTTATATCATGCAGTACTGCACGACCGTCAAAGCGGAGTTGGAGATGGCGTTAATGGACCTATGTAGACATGTTCGCCTCCCTCTTCTATGAGTGACCTGGAGGCATCCGCCTGTGAATCCGACGCGACTGGGGCATCAAGGTGGCTTTGGAGATTCGTTTCAGGCGACGCCACTATCTTATCGACATGGGTATTCACACGACGGGCTCGTAAAGCGTAGCACAAGGTGCCACTTCATGTATCAAACGCGGTGGTGCATGTACACTGTCTGAGGGATTGGGTCTCTTTTTGTCTAGATTATGCTTTTATTTTCTCGCTTGAGAGGCGGGTGAACCTGGATGTCATTGCAGACCTGAGCTGGGACGATCGAGCGACCCTGATATGAGCAAGGAGAAGAAAAAAAAAGGTCCATGTGGTCCAGGACGTCCGCAAGGGGGCCACATCGATAAGACCAGAACCCAAGGGCGGGTGGAGGATCCGAGGTGTTAGCCCAAAAGGCTCCACGTCGTAGCCCTGCACGTCGTTCTTCGAGCTCCAGAGAAAAAGTAGATCGGATCAGAAGACGACGGGATATGGTCGAAACGAGCTCGAAAACGGCAGTGGGTTGTGTGATGTGTTTACCCACGACTCGACATCATACCCGGGGGAACGGATGGAGTTGGTCGCCGGGTTCGCTGGTGCCGGCCGAAAGTGGGGCACGGACACAAGGTGGGGAAGTGCTCGATGCGTTACTGCGGCATGGGGTTGTCAAACAACATGAATATTGTTCATCTCTATGTTGTTTTCTTTTCGCGGGATGATACGTCCACCCGGTCGTTTCTAGACTGCAACCGGTCAAGTTTTCTCGCGCAGCTCCACAGCCACTTTGGATCGTGCTTTCACTGGCACCACCACTGTCGATGCATCCGCGTCATTTTCTCCGTACAGCTGATCCCGCTCAGGCTTTACCTCTCAATGTATCTGACAAGAGACCCACGTCATGTCTTCCAAAGCGGTTTGGTCGCCTCCTCGTCTTCCTATTCTTGTGCTCCTCGGCGCTTGTCTGGCTTTACAGCCAACATCTTTGGGAGGACTCACCGGCGAGCGAAGAATTCGCCGTAAACTACTCCTTACCTCCGCTTTACGAAGCTTACCACGACTACGAACGCCGTCTTCCACAACACAATCTTTCGTTGCCGTTCCCGGAGGGTCGTGACGCCAAGTTTTTTTGGGCGTCGAATCATGTCACTGGTGCGGTCGTACCGTCGCTCTTGCGTCCTCATCGTTGTTCATCATCTTCCTTACAGCCTCGGGATGGGGAAATGCCATGCAAGAGCTTCTTCTCAACGCCCTTCTCGCACATGAGACAAATCGAGCGTGAGTCGTTCCGAATGTAACGGATGGGAAACAAACCGACCACCTTGCCCTTTTTTGTTGCGCTTCTCTTCAGGTTCGTCTTTGATAATTATACGTGGGCCCGCGACGGCCCAGAGTATGCAGAGTTCAATGGCAAGTTGATTCCTGCCCGGATACCCCTGTCGGCGATCATCAGTGGTGCGTCTGTTGGTTGCTCTGAAACGCATATCCTGTTTGAATGGAACACGTCTCAGGTCCTATGATTGGTTCTGCGTTCGATCCTGGGGATCCAACACCTCGTGCCGTTCACAAGGACTACTTTAAAAAAGTGTGCCCAAATCCGACCATATTGAACAGCGATGCCGTCGTGAGCGGGCAGGTCCGATACGACGACAACGTGCCCGCATCGCGGATATTCGACATGTGGGTCGACAAGCTCAATTCTATCAATGACCCCTGCGTTGAAGTCCAGTTGGGTTCACCTCAATTGTTTGAAATATGGTGCGTTTTCCCACGTGGATAATGGCGTCATAACGACGAGGACACCTCCAGGTTGTTTGGTTCGACGCGGATTTTGTCCATGTGGCTCCGATTGTCTCAATCTGCGATTCTTCGCAATTTCTCGTGGTCGCCGCTGGTGCTAGAAGCGTTTGCACACAATGCGCATCTCTTTGGAGCGACCACCGTATCGTTCCGATTCCTGCCGTCCTATTTACGACCGTCGTCGTCACATCCGACCTCCAAGGAGCTGCACGATGTTGAACCGATCCTACCAGCGACAAAGATAGATCCTATCCCAGGTCTCCTCGTATTACATATCCGAAGAGGCGACTTTTCTAGTCACTGTGCCCACCTTGCGAAATGGTCCTCGGACTGGAACGGTTTTAACAAGTTCGCTACGTTGCCCGATAAGTTCCACCCACCTCACGATGGGAATGCTGGTGAGGCGACGGAAGCCACCATGGAATACTACTTTCAGCGGTGCTTCCCGACGATCGAACAGATCGTGGGTAGGGTACGTCAAGTGCTTGCTGACCACGAGCAGACGTACGGCGGAAACAGGGAGCTCAAGAAGGTCTATATCATGACGAACGGCGATGCGGAGTGGATGAATGATCTAAAGGATGCACTGATGGGGATAAAACAGTGGGATTCGGTGACGAGCAGTCGCGATCTAATTCTGGATTGGGAGGCCAAGCCCGTCGCACAAGCGATGGACATGCTCGTCGGTCAACGGGCGCAGGTGTTTATCGGAAACGGCGTAAGTTGCCTCCGTTGCTGCGCAGCGCAGTCCGGTCTATGGGTACTGACCATCCATGTGGGTCCTAGTTCTCGAGTCTGACGTCCAATATCGTTATGTTCCGAATGTTGCGGGAGCTACCGCCGGAAGACACCAGGTTTTGGTAACTGGTGTCCTGCGTGGGCTCCACCATATCGTATGGGCTTTCTGGCTGCTGCGCCCATGCTCGTATGACGGGTGTCCATATGTACTTCCCGTCATCCCTGGGATCATGCGACGGTGTTTCGCGTCCTCCGTCTCCCTACGTCTCCCCCTTTGGGATTTGAGCGTCCTGTAAAAAGCATTGGCTTGGTAGCAATACCATGCCAGGTATGTGCTGGCATGTATTTCTCGACCACATGCACTGTACACACGGTTGATATGTATCTTAGTTCCAAGTCAGGTTGGCCAGTCATTCGGCACGACCTGCACGTAAATGTACATACACAGGGACGCTCATATGTGGATATGTGGATGGAACTGAACTGCTTCTGAACCTTTTTGTTCCCGGCGGTGGACCCTTTTCACGGTGATGCGGCCGATCGTGTGACCGAGTTATGCTACCACTTGCCATCATCATAGGGCCACGGATGGCTAGGCAGCACTGTTCTCCCTCAAGACGTGTCATGCAGCTACGAGAACGCGGCGACCTTTTCCAAGTTTATGCGACTCATGTTCAATGCACATCCCACTGTCTGCCCATTGTCTCCGTCCGCCCACTTCTCACGGTAAGCGCGTCGGTTTTTCCGCCTGACCCAACGGGATACATCATACCCACGCCCCATCGACTGTTCAGGGAGTGTCTGTAAAAGGGCGGACGTTCAAATGATCATCATCGAAGAGTCGATGTAACTTGACAAATCGATCTGGATCCGCGGAGGGACTGGCGACGTTTTCCCCATTCTTCCAACATGGTCCGCTGGCATGGCGCACGCAGCGCGCGCGGGGTAGAACGCGCGAACTTCGATGCGAGGGAGAAACGGATGCTGTTGGAAAGACTCCGAGTCGGACGAGGGGTTAGGTGTGGGTGGGTGGGCCGACTCGGATGACGCGGACGATCGTGTCGAGTCCGATCGTCGCTCGCCTCGGCCCCGGGCGTGCTTCTCTCTGAGTTGCCATGGTCTTGGTGGCCGGATCCGAGATAGGGGGTAATGCACGCTGCATGTGACCCCCCGTCCGACTCAAGAAGACGTCGCGGTAGGGTCGCCCCTGCGAGACGACCCCGTCGTGGCCCCTCCGATCCTCGGGATTCGCAGGCTGTCCGGCAGGGCGTCTAGGTATGTATGTAGGCCAAGACTTCGGAGGGTGCAGTGCATCGTAAACGCTCCGAGTCTGCCATCGTCGTCCGAGTCGCCCTTAACTCTGCTTACTACTAGAGTCCGAGCGTGCCAACGACTGCGTGGGTCGCCATGGGCTACCGGTGAACCATGCCCGTCTTTCGACGCGCGCGATTCCGTTGCGTGGACGGCCCCGACGACGGGTGCGGCTGTCGCGTGACGTGCGGTAAGTACTAGGGGCAGAGTGGCGTAGTTTGGCGTTCAGCGGGTGCGTCAAGCGACGCTGCGTGCCGAGATGTGCCTCGCCGCGTGTACTGGTGCGTCCCACGCACTAAGGCGACGGCTTGGACGCTGACGTCAACATAGTCAGCTTCCATACCAGCGCCCCGAAGCAGAGGATAGTTTGGCACGAGGCAAGTAGTACGGCGACACGTTTTTGACGACGGCCATGCAATGGCTAGACGACGCACAGCTAGATTCAGTAACCAGCCTCGTGTTTTCTCACCGGAGACGGGTACGACCAAAGTTCAAACTTATTGGACACATGTTTTTTTTCTTATGTCACTGACAGAGACTAATTATGGTCAGGGGAACATCCCAACAAACGTTCTTTTTTTCTCTCCATTGATCATCAGTCGGTTATGGTGCTGTGATCATTCTGAGAGAAACGGTCGTGAATCGTTCTGCTCGGGGCCCGCTAACGCGTCGGTGGCCTTGATCTGAATACAACAGCACGATCACAAGCGACCTGCCCCACGGGCGCTAATATTCCCTCGCAGCGTTCAAGTTAGAACGTTCGTCCTGTCATGGGATGTGTTCAGGCGAGTACTCGTGTCCAACTCACGACTCATTGGTCATCGCATCCGGCAGTACTTTCCCCACCCCGGAACAAGGGCACCAGGGTGAACATGGAGACAACACCGAGTAGGTTCATTCTGCTGCAGAGCTTGGCCTCCGTCGTTTTTCAAACATGTTCCCGCTCTCCCGATCACAGGGGCTTCGCCACACTGGGCTGCTGATCATCTCCATGAGAAATATCTCGGTGTGCCTGGGGGAAGAAATCTCGATGCCGCACACGATGCATAGGTCTGTCTAAGCCGTGGCCGCGTGTGTGTATCCCTTGCGGGACAGATGGGATCACACGATGAGATCCTCGTCAGGGGAGAGGCGCTGTGGGGTGGGAACACGCTATGCGGTAGGGCTGTACTGGCCTGCGTCACGGATCGAACACGTTTCGCCAACGGAGCGTTCCGACCGCGCGAATATGTCGACGACATTTGCGTTGGAGTCTAGGCGTCATCGAAATGGGCTCCCCCTAGGGTACGATGTTTTCGGAGGTGCGTCAGAAAGCGCACTGCTTTCTAATTGCACGGATGACGAGTTTCTGTATTTGACATGTGTTTTTTTTTTATTACAGGAGAGCCAGATGTGCACCTGCCTATTCGAGCGGCGTTGCTCATTTGACCCACATCTTTCCACGCATGTCCCTCCCTAGGATAAGTTATACACGTTCCGGGCGGGTCGATTGACACAGGCGGGAGAATGCATCAGCAGACGTTCTGCTCCGCGAGCTACCCTGCACCAATTCTCGGCCAACGCAACAATACGTGTCGTTTGTCCAATCAACTTCAGGGGTGTTACCATCAACAGAACCTAGGCTTGCCCTCCATCCTTTCGTACCGCATGTGCGAACGGCATGGTAACGTTACTGCCAGTGCTACGCCACGACCCACTCGCCATTTGGGTGATGCTGATTGGCGGGTGCGGCTGACTCGGGCGAGGAGGGGATACAGGGATTTCTCCGGATGGGAAACGGATTTCTGGCGCCTTTTTTTTTTTTTGATGGCCCCGGGTTTGCTGATCGATGGTGCTTCCGTCGACTCGAGTCGGATGAAGCGAATTCGCAATTGACTAATCTATCCAGTAGTAGGGCGGGCGCCAAGCAAGTCTCTTTTTCTGCCTAGGCAAGGACCGCCATGTGGTCGACGGTCAGTAACTAGGCGTGATTCAATCTGGCGTAGGTAGGGAACTGGTATCTGCCCGGGTCGTGCCACAAGGCTCAACAGACAGAGAGGGCGGGCACAGTGTTAGGCGAGGCACAGGTTGAAACCGAAACGCTATGCGACGTAGCCATGGCGCGTCCACTCATGTTGCACTGCAACAGGCGGGCGCGATCTTAGACTTGAGGTCGGTTTCGAGGGGGCTCAGTTGCTAGCGTGCGTTTGAGTTGACGAGAACTTTCCTGTGTTCTAATTGTGAGCGAGTCGGATTCAAGGGAGAAGTTGGCGTGGATTCGCGTCGTCCGTGTTACCGCGTGGGTGTAGCATGATCGCTCTGAAAGGCTGCGTCGTCCAGGTGAGCTCGGGCACCAGGTCTTAGACTCGGTAGACTCGGGGGCGAGTGACGAGCCCGACTCGGTCCCATGAAGTCCGGTGCTGGATATAAGAACGACGAGCGAGTTCACCTGAATAACCAGACGACGATATTTCCCTCCTGATCAGCGTAGCGACAAGCCCGGTGCTTTCGTACTACGTGACTAGACCTGGTTGCATAGCTTTGATCTACTTGCACACATCATCCCCTCCTTTTGACGATCACCTCGTTCAACAACACTCCTACAATGCAATCCAACAAAAACATTAGAATCATCCCGCGCCGTAGCAACGAGCGGGGCCATGCAGACCACGGCTGGCTCAGGACCTTCCATACCTTTTCTTTTGCTGGGTGCGTACACCGTTACCCCTATATCGTCTCTAGCGTCTAAAACACCTACCTCAGCTATCGTGACCCCAATCACGAGTCCTTTGGTGCCCTCCGCATCCTCAACGAGGACCGCGTCGCCGCCAACACCGGGTTCGGCACACACAGCCACCAGCAGTACGAGATATTCTCCTACATCATCGGTGGTGAGCTCGAGCAGTGAGCATCCCTCCTCTCTACCACATCTCCCCGTCGATGAACCTTTCGAACAGTCAGGACTCCATGGGCAACACGGAGGTCCTCCCTCGCGGTGCTCTCCAGATGACCTCCACCGGTACCGGCATCTCCCACTCAGAAAAAGCACACGGAGGCAGCGAGGCTTATTTCTGCCAAATGTGGGCGACGCCTCGTGCTGGACAAGGTCTCGGCCAGCCCGCCTATTTCACGAGGTGCGTTCCAGATCGCGCTTCCCAGAGAGGCCATACCGATCTTCGACCCCACGACGTGTAGACGCTTTACGGACCAAGAAAAGACGAACCGCTTTGCGCTGCTCGTCGCGCCCGATAACACGCCGGGAGCGTCGCTTCGCAGAGAAGACAGCGGGCCTGCGCCGATCCGCGCGGACGTTTGGATGTACGCCGCGTTGATCCACCCGGGTATCTCGATCGTCCATACGCCCGTCAAAAACGGTCGGGCCATGAAAGGGTATCTTCATGTTATTCAAAAATCCGGCTACAACCCAGGCCCAGGAAAAGGTATTGCTTTGAGGGTCGGCTCGCACGCTGGTGGACCACAGGCTGAGTTACGGGAGGGAGACGGAGCGTACTTGAGCTACGAGCCAGGTGCGGAGCTTCGACTTGAAAACGACGGTCAGGGGATCGCAGAGGTCTTGCTTTTTGATCTCGAGTAAAAAACAACGTTTTGTGCGGGTCGTAGTCGTGGTATTCACAGCAATGTGGCACTGTTTTGCACTGGTACTTGAGTACGGGTATCGCGGACAAACCTGGAACTCCTGTTTGTCAGGTTGCGTGTTTCATTCTTTACATCATTGGGAACGCCACTGACGGATGTAGGCCTTGAAGCTTCCTTTTCACGTGCGATAAGGTTGGCATGCATTCTCTGACTTTACTGTGGGGGTGTGACAGGTGACACTGAAGCCCCGACGCTCCAAAGTATTACCGGCCTTGCCGAGTTGGCACATCTCCTCTGTGCTGGCGACCGAACCCAGTCTTTCGGGGCGCGCGATTAGACTCGCTTGTAGGTCGGTGCGAATTCCGGGAGAGAATAGCCTCGCCGGTGAGTACGGTCTCGTTGGCTTGCAAGCGTGGTATATCCATGTGAGATAGTGAGAGGTGCTTGCCGTCGGACGGTGGCACATACCCTGCACGTAATGAATCCATCGAGGAACGAGATAACGCGAAGCTTTTATTTGGCGCAGTTATCTAGCACCCGCTTTATTTGAAGGTGTCTTGGGGGGTTGTAGTCGAACGTCGGAGCTACACAGTGATGTCTTCCTCTTCGCATACGTTCCGCTGGGAAGCGCGCCAGCGAACAGCGGATGCTTCTTCCTCGCGTGCGATAAGGTTGGGCTTCTCGCGAATATACATTTCCCGACATGACGTGACGTGCGACAGGCGCCCCGACGTTCGTTCAAGCGTGTTGTCCCTGACTCCTTGCCCTGGCACACGGTACGTGATCTTTCCGTTTGTTCGCTGGCCGTGAGAGACCGAACCCAGTCCTTCGGGACGCACGATCGCATTATAATGCGACCTTGTCGGGAAAGACAGCGAATACGCCTGGTGTGCCTCGCTGGCTTGCAAGCGGCCTGCATAAAAGCGCATAAGCGAGACGTGTCTATCATCTACGTACCAAAACAACGGAAGAACATGTAAGAGATCCACAGGTGTGGAAGACCCCGTCTTTGGGAATCCGCAGAGGCTGGACCGATGTGCGTGTCTAAATGAGAGACGTCGCTAGAAAACGTCTGGTGATGAAACGACACTCCCAAGGTGTCGTGAGATCGTGTGTGGGTTATTACTGCATGTCAGAGAGAGCAGGCATGTCGACAGATACCATAGGTGAGTAGCGTCCCATGTCCTTGAGCGACGAAAGTGACACGCGTACCTGGGACTGGGAGGCTGCAAACAATTCATCGAATATGACCATCTATGGGGCTTTTCGGATCACGCTTTCCAAGACATGAGAATTCTCACCTCTGCAAACGAACATGCAAGCAAAGCGATGGTGGCGAGTTGGCGACGAGGGGAAAAAAGTTGGGGGACGAGAATGTTGAGTATCAACGAAGAACGAAAGGAGATGCTTGGCACGGATTGCGGAGCCTCCACCTAACGCCATAGGGAAAATGTCAATGTCGTGGATCTAGGAAGGTATGTGTTTGCCTGATTTTCCAGTTGAAGGAGCATGAAAGAACTAGTATACACTGCCAGAATACGGTTTCATGGGAACCGCAGCGAAAATATAGATATCAGATTCCATCTGCATTTGTCACCTAGGTTGTAAGCCGCTGGTCCGCATAATCCAAGCATGCCGTCAGGTTCTGGCTGCCACAATCAGCAATTCCGACTGAAGACATAAACCACGGGTACAATTCATATCACATGGATGAAAGGCAAGTCGTAAAGTTCATGTTTCATAGCGGATAAACTCTTCTGGATTGATCCAGCTCGAATAGCTGAATATGATGATGAGGGTCGCTGTGTGTCAGGGTGGTAGTATTTATAACGGTAAAGGGATAAGAACACGAAAACTGTATTATAATATTGTTCTCGAAGAGATAGCTGATTGCAGGATCATAGTCCACAACAATCAGTAATCGATTTACGGACCAGTTCAATACCAAACTTGGGGCCTTTAGGTGGGCAGGCAGTGATGATCGACGGGAGACATGTAGGAGCAGCTTGAAATATGGCGGTCTTCATTTGGTCTACCTGATTCCAACCCGAATCTCCTAGTTGGTCCGCTTTCGTGATTATTGCCTGCAATGTAAATTTTGTTCCGCCCGATTGCTGAACCTGAGCATCCAATTCAGCGAGCATGGCTTCATCGGTGGATCTGAGACCGTGAGGGGCGGATAATAGTATGTATATCCGGCGCAGCCTGGGATATTGCCCAAGTCGATGAAACGCATAAACTGATGTAGTGTATCACTCACTCTTCACGATTTGTGATATAGTGGTTCAATACAGCACCCCATTCCGAGCGACCTCGTGACCCGTATCCAGGGGAATCTACAACAATCAGCTTACCGGAGTGAGGGCCAACTCTAAAAAAGTTCAAGGTTTGCGTGCGACCCTATGAATGATTGTAAACCACGGCACGAGAACGTAAATTTTTTTTACTGACAGCCTTCTTGCTTGTAAAAAGAAGGTCTTTGCGCCCAACAACTGCGTTGAGCAAGGATGACTTGCCAACATTCGCTCTACCTGGCAGATAAGAGTGTCGCCCAAGCAAGAAAACTACAATTGGCTTGCTCACCAGTCACAACGACCTTTATAGGAAGTCAATCATAATATAAGAAAGAATAAGCTTGAACTTACTTCTGGCAGCCGATTAAATCGCGGGAATGAGCTTGCGTCCGTTACAGATGCAAGGAACTCGGCAGAACCGGAGGATTGGAATACCGCCTTTGATTTTGTGGAGCCATCCCTTGACCATGTACGGCAAAGTTTTAGTCGCGAGTTAATCCGACTTGTGCAGCGGGGGCAGAGCAACCATGACATGAGCAGTTGCCACTGGGTGAAGGTGAGGTGTGCACTGAAAGTTTGTTTGGTCTTGTTATCTCCTAAAGCCTTTGCCAAACATGCGCACACTCGTCCACCAAGGTTTATCGTATTCTTCGATCGACCCGCTAGCCGGTATGGACGAATCCACGACGGACGACGACAACGCTTCACAAACTACAGAAGACGATCCTCAAGTTCCAGACAAGCCTCCACCTGTCCCTGTCCCTGTCCCTGCCCCACCCCCGGCAAACGTACAACCACCCGCTCCAGTCGTTCAGCCCGTCTCCACCCATCGCGAACGACCCAACTACCAACTAAGACATACTCTACGAGGCCACACAAAATCCCTCTCCGCCGTCAAGTTCAGCCCTGACGGGACGCTTCTTGCATCATGCGGTACGCCTCCTTCACGCTCTCATACGTCTTTCCGTCCTAGACCAGGTTGACATGTAGCCGCTGACAACGTGATCAAGATATGGTCCCCGTTCACCGGAGAACTGATCCGCAACCTGAGCGGTCACACCAAGGGACTCTCAGACGTCGCATGGTCCACGGACGGCACGTACCTCGCATCCGCCTCGGACGACACGACGATACGCATATGGAACGTAGACACTGTGCGTCTCCCGTTCCCCGCACGTTCTCCTGAAATCCATAATGCGCCCTAGGGCCTGACCACGAAACACCTCCGCGGTCACTCGAAATTCGTGTTTTGCGTCAACTATAGCGTCGCGTCTGATTTGCTGGTATCTGGCGGCTGCGACGGAGACGTTCGGATATGGAACGTCACCAAAGGCATCGTATCTCGCATCATTTTCTTTCCCGTCTGACTATGCAATCTCAGGGAAGTGCACGAAAACGTTGAACGGCCACATGGATTATGTGACCGCCGTGCATTTCAACCGAGATGCGACGCTCGTCGTCTCCTGTGGGCTGGATGGATTGATGTGCGTCCGCATCATCTCCTGCATCGACGCGATCACTCATTGCAGCCTTGGCAGCCGGATCTGGAACACCAGCACAGGACAATGTCTCAAGACCCTGACCGAAGGCAACGACGCCATATGGTAGGCCATGTTCGCTACCACTTCCATCAAAGCCAGATGGCCTCACGCCACTCAGTCAGCACGTGCAGTTCTCGCCCAACTCGAAATACATCTTGTCGACCGCGCACGACAGCGCCATCCGCCTGTGGGATTACCACACCTCTCGGTGTCTGAAAACGTACACGGGTCATCGAAACGAAAAATACTGCATCGCAGCCTGCTTCAGTGTGACGGGCGGAAAATGGATCGTGTCCGGTAGCGAAGACAACAAAGTGTACATTTGGGACTTGCAGAGTCGCGAGGTCGCACAAACTTTGGAGTCCCATTCTGGTACGTTGGATAATCTCAGTAGCACTTGCCGCGTGCTCATGAGCATGCTTCTAGGTGTCGTCGTCGCTGTCGCTGTAAGACATCATCCGCTTTACCAAGCTGTACATCTGAATGCCGCTCTCTGCAGACCCATCCTCATCAAAATATGATCGCATCCGGCTCCATAGACCCAGACCTTGCCATTCGAATATGGTCTGATCGGGGACCACCTACGTGAAAATATACATCTCTGGATTTATCCATGAATTTTTCCTTGACAGCTTCCTGTATCGATAAATAAATATTCCGCCGTAGAGTAAACCTCCCATGTCTGCAGGAAACGCGCGTGCAGTAAAAAAGTATACAAAAAACGTCGTCGTCGTCCTCCCGTTGGCGCTCACACGGGCTTGGCGTTCACGAGATCTGGGGTAACGCAGACATGAGCACGAGACCAAAGCGGCATACGAGCCCAGGGTGCTCACCCTTGGCAACCTGCTTGTCGGCTTCCGAAAGCCCAGAATCATGCGCTTCGAGGAACGCGTCGACCTCGTCCATGACCTCCTCGTCGTCCTCG
>QFES01008180.1:0-14994 GCA_003316375.1 Tylopilus plumbeoviolaceoides | reverse complement strand
TGTGCAGCCCATCGGCAAGGTTTTGAACGCAGAGAACGAGGTATCCTCTGGTTTCACATGGTCTTCCGGGGCCGCCGCTGACGTGGACTTGGCGTGTGCATGCAGTGTCCAGAACAGCCGGCTGGCAGGGCGCTTTGCACTCCCTGGCGTTGTCTTACCGACATGCGCTTGTTCGACATGGGCACTGTCTGATTTGGGTGGGTCCACGGGGTAGTTTCGGTAGGAGCAGCTCCCCATCCGCGAGCTGACGAGGTCTGTGTTGAGCCAAGTGACGGTGAAACCAGCATTTTGGATGGGATCCCGGCCGGTTTCTTGGAGGGGAGACAAGACATAGGCGCCTACCGTACAAGACTGTGAGATGAACATCTTTTTTTGGGCTACTCTGGACAACTAGAACCTTTGGTGATTTTTGTGATCATCCCGAGAGGCACACAAGTATAGAGCTTCACTTTCTCGAGGGTATAGTCATAGCTCTGTGTTTGAGTTCAGATTCTCTCAGGTCGAGGGGCGGGGCTGTAGATCCTACGATAATATAAAGTGCACGAGCACTCTTCGATGCACCGTCAATCGGTATACAGCACCAAGACACCGTCTGACGCACCAGCAGTAGTACCTTTTCTTCGAATTTATCGCTGATCTTGACGTTTAGATGCTCTGGCGAAATGAGCGTCCATCCTGCTAGGAGAGGCTCTCCTTCATCTAGCACACGGGAGACAGAGGTGGCTATAGCTTCAGCACGAATTCTCGACAGGCGAATGAGTTCTCGTGGATCAGTTGACTGTAGTTTCAGGAGGAACTCTGAGAAGACAGAGGTAGACCTGTACCCGAGCATGAAGTCGATCACAGCTTGACCGAACCAGTCGCTGAACGTGGCGCTGTACATTCTTGCCAGAGAATTAACACCATCGTGGAAGAGGCCACCAAGGTCGCGCTTTCCGGTCCTGAGGACGATTTATACTAGAGTTTTCCGATTGAGATGTAGACAGTACCTGGTGAAATCACCCTGGAAATTTCGGTAAGCAGAGATGTTACCTATAGAGGACTGTAGCTTACTTTCAGGGCCGAGGTCCCAGCGCTGGTATCCAGGCGTAAAAAGTCAGGATTTTGAGGGCCAGTGAGATAGACTCACTATGCGCGGCTAATGGCATCGCCGTTATTCGCCCAAGCTGTTCAATGTCACTGGTCGGCCGGAATGTGAAGTGGATCATGGGCGTCACAGACCATCATTAAAAACTGCGTCCATTTCCGACCGCCCGTTGTGGGATTTAGGGATAATGCCAACAGCTTCCAACTGGATGCCAAGAACATGACGAGCAAAAGCAGACTACCAAAGACCATGGGTAGAGCGAACATACAGGACAGATGGACATACCTGAACGACGTTCGTTCGGTCCAAACAGTCAATACAGTTGAGGCGAAAGACCCCCTTTTGTTTCGCTAACAACGTGTGGTCGGAAATCCAGAAGTACCTAACGTTGAGCATAGTAGAGAATGAGCATAGGGGATAAGCAATGCGTACCCTCGGCTCTCAAACGTTCGCTCGAGTTCATTGATAAGTTTCGAGATGTTCTCGTACCTGTCTCCATTGAGACATGTAGTCCACAAGTATCTGGTCACATACTTCATTCCTCTCGTTTCGTGATGAAAGTCATATTCGCAATAGCTAAACAGTCGTTAATTTCGAGTAACAATCCGACCGTGAATGGTACCGACCGAACATTTTTGCTATCCATTCGCTTCGCGTACAACTTGTAAGCATTGGTCAGAACACCTTCCTTTCCTGTTTGCTCCGCTAGGTTCACTATCGTCTGGTGGTCACAAATCAGATCGCCGTCTAGTCGACAGTAAAAAAGAGCTTGCATGTGGCCCATAGACAGCAGTGCTGCGCTGAAAGTGTCGCTTCATGGTGTCCAAGTTCCGTTCAGGCGTGCACTCAGGCGATAGGACCGGAGGTGGTTTCATACTGTATCCTGATTGTGTCCAGTAGAGGGGAACTTCGGAGGCTAGGTCATTACATCCAACCTCAAGAATGAGTTACCCTACCTGAGCCACGAATCTGGATAAAACTAAAGACATTCGCTATTCCGCTTCTCTGTTTGCATGTAAACAAATTGGGTCGTGGGTTGAACACTTTGACTTACCTCTAGCCTCATAATTGTCTCTGTTTCGACAAAATTCGCCACGTGAGCTTCTTCGTCTACACCTCGTCGTTGATAGCGAAGCCCAGCTCTGTATCTGGAGCGTCTGGATGCAATCAAATAGTCCACGCGCGAGACTGGGTCCTGGTCCTTCGTGGAGGAGTTTGTTGGGAGGTCGAAAGAAGATACCTGGAAGTAACCCTGCACAATCGGTAACACGTATGAATGCATCTGAAAGGGTCCGCATCAGTCCTTGTTTCTAGTTTGTGGAAGGGACCTACCCCTGCATCTATAAAGGGTTTCGAGAGCCATTCGTTCCACCAGAACTCCCGATTGACGCGCCTCCAAAGGGGAAGCGTCGAGAACGGTTCGACGAGGGGATCGAATTTGCAGTCTGAATACTCGGCCGAGGGGTCCGGGGAGAGGGCAGTAAGCTTAACATACAAGTTTTCTTCCTTGCATGACTTCAAAACTTGGTCATGCTTGCTCTGCAAAGACCTCGATATATCTATTCAAACATTCATTAACTCATAGGCGTTCCAAAGGAATAGTACTACTTGCCAAAATGATAAGCAAAGTACATGCAACCCTTGACATATTCTCTGATACATTCACGGAGCACCCTGTCTTCCAGTTCACAGTGTTGTTCTTCCACTGAGTCCGGGGCAGGTGCGGTAGAAGCGATAATCGAGTCAACGACGGCTTCAGGCTCCCCTTGCGCGCTCTGAATGATAGAATCCAAAGATTGGGGTTCGTCGGAGCCTACCACGGTCGACTCGTCTGTCGAGGTAGGCCGGCGCTTGGAAATTCTCGTCCAGAATGACATTCTGTCTGCGATCGCTTTCACTAGTTGGGGGGTCGCCGAAGAATCGCTTGGTGTCGGAGATGCTGTCCCGGAGGACGGGAGCGATGCGAGTGGAAAATGTTCTTCATTATGAATATCATCGACGGTGTCCACGACGGGGCTCATAATCTTGACGTTGTTATCATCTGCGAATTTGACCCGAGCGCTACTGGTAGATTCTTCCGCCGAGGCCAACTCTTGGATAACATCGTCAGGAATATGGGAAGGCGAGATCTGCCTTGTGATGGTGTCGAGTGCACGCTGGGCACGATCCTTGACCAGGGGAATCGCACAGACAGACTTCACGGAATAGATGGGGTGGCTTTCGTCTAACACTGGCACGCGATGAGTCTCAACTTTAGCCAAGGAAAATAGCAACTCACGACACCCGACATACGACCGGTCAGTAATGACTAGTAGGTATGATGCTATCGGGAATACTGCTTAGACCAAAGTCCTACGGAGCCGTGGAACGCAAATCTGTACCGTTGAAGAGTTCCATGACACCAATTATGCCATATACGACGACACTGGACTTCCAGTCTATCGAGGAGTCGCTTCCGTCGAGCTGGAGTTCTTGGACATTTGGACATTTGCCCCAAGAAATACGGGCGCATGAATGGGAACCTAGGCTGGAAATCCCCGGGAGATGAGGGTACATGACGATACCCTCATCCGTGGCAACGATGGCGATGTGCTCGTACGGGTGAGGGTGAGGAATCGGGGGAAGGACATTTGTCGCCATTTCATGGTCGGGTTGTTCGGGTCGAGCTTGTGGCGTCGAGCGCGCAGGTTGTGATGCAAAGAACTGTTTCAAGGGCAGCTAGTGGCTCGCTTGTGGTATTTACGACTGCTACATGGCGTCGAAAACAACTAATATACAGCATCACGCTTGGACTGCAGTCGCAGCTGCTTGAGCCTCGACGCGAACATCGTATCCGTAGCCGTTGCCAGGAGTCTCTCCGGGTCCGTCATAATGCAGCTTACTGATGTCGTAGTTACCTGTTAACATACGTCAGAGCAAGATAGATCACCATTCACTTTGGATATTACCGATGAACTGCCAACCGTCTTCCTTCACATGGTAGAGGTTGCATGAGTTGCCCGAGAACGCATCACGGTGGCCTGCGGCATAGATACTCCTCCTCGCAAGCTCCTGAGCTTCTTCATCTGTGAGGTCCCACCGATACCCTTGATCCAACACACCATACGCGAACGTGCTCCCGGATCCAACAGAGAAGAGATCTCCTTTCAAGCGTGCGCCATCGGAGTCTACATAGAATAATGCGGGACCCTGGAGGGTGTAAGCCATGATCGGAAAAGTAGTCATTGATACTTACCGACTTGTCCCAGCCGCATATCATTGTGCCCTGTCAATGTCATGGGAAGCGGTTCGGTCGACAGACAAGAAGAAACGTACCATACTCAGACCCATACCCTTGTAGCTGTACATGAGATTGCTTAGATACTTACTCGCAGCAGAGACTGAGATTCGCTCGCGATTTCTGAGTTCGTGGAGGCGGCAATGCACTCCCAAGTATGTCTCCCAATACTGACAATCAGCTGGTAAAATGTTGGGTTCGCGCACAAATGAGAGCTGTCGTAACATCGCACCTGCACCACCAGCCATTGTCCCTAACAAATAGGGATTGATTTCAATGACTTTCTTTACGGTTCCGGTAGCTAGGCGTCATCAGAAAACGTCAGGTAGATGCATTAAATTTGTGTAGCCCACCTATGTAGTTTCCAGCGGTAGCTCGTGAATCGACAGCAACAATGACACCACCTTTGAACCTGAAAGCCAAGGTCGTCGTTCCGTGTCGAATCTTGATTCTGCATGATGGATCTGCATGATCGTCCGTATGGAGCCTCAGGAATGCAGCTGGCTTTGCGAAAGTAAGATAGGGAACGTTGATCAAAAGGTATACTTACATCTGGGACAGAGGGAACGATAAAGCTGGGTACGCCTTTTGCTAAACTACCATAGCCGGCCACAGATCCCCACATGGCGTCAGAGCCATGGTAGTCGTCGTCGTCTACAACGGCCGCATTACGCGCTTGCATGTGCGACGTTGCGCCTGAGCTTGCATATCGCTGAACGAGACTGTTCATGGTGGTGATGAAGTGATATCGCTAGCTGACGCGGCTTCTCAGAGCGCGACGCGTACAAGTTGTATGGTATTGTTTACACAAGCTACGCCTCTACTAAAATCACCCCGGGCCATTAGTACAGTTTCGTTACAAGTTCGCAACAGATTGGAGCGCCTTCCGGATGTCATCCTTGAGATCCTATAAGCAGATCAGCATCTGAATGGATGACACATTCACGACTTTCCTCGACTTCCTCCACCCCAATGCTGAGACGGACAAGGAGAGGGTTCTCCTTTGGATCTGCCTTGATGCGGTGTTCAACCAACGATTCCACACCCCCAAGACTGGTAGCAGGCTGCGCAGCCAATCAACCTACGGGTCGTAACGGGGACACGTCGACGTACCACGAAATATTCGAGGGTATGTGGGAGAACCTCTGCTTGGGCAAGTCGTGCAAGCTGGCGATTTCCATGTCAATGCTGTAACCTAAGGAGCTGACTCTAGATGAACACACAAGGATAGAAAAGGTGGCGTTGTAACCACCCTCCATTTGTGACGCTGGGTTAAAGCCTCGTTTATCGATACCTTGTAAGCTAGAATGCCATACTTTCGTGATGACGCCGCCCGGGATGCCGTCGAATTCCTGGCCCTCTGGAACAAGAGCAGCTTTGTGCAACCATTGCGCAATCTCCGTCCCGCTCGCTGATTGTCTCGGAACACGAAGATGCATCGTACGAAGAGATCGCAAAAGAAGCCATGACTCCAGTGATCCCATCACGTTTCCCATGAAAACACGGTCGTTCCACAACTGAAGCTCGACTTTCAAACAGTGGTCTAAAGGTATTCGAGGAAGACTTACTCGCTCTCTTTCTTCAGCTGTCTTGACGACCAAAATCCCGCACAGAAGATCAGAATGACCTCCGAAGTACTTGGTCCCTAGAATTAATCTCGTGAGGTTTCAAAAGTCGGACGCAATGATCTTGAACATACCACTATGGAAGACACAGTCGGCACCAAACTTGAAAGGGTATTGAAGCGGCGGAGGGCCAAACGTTGAGTCGACAAATAACTTTCCGCCTACTGCATGTATCTAAATAGCACGAACAGGGTGAATGATTTCTATTTGAAATGTGTCACCCACACCTTGTTTGCATAGTACTGAATGTCACTGGTTTCTGGCCGTCAGACACACGATACACATGACACCACAATCATAACCTACCGGGACTCGCCTGAAGGGTTGAGCGGCGTTTCGAGCCAGCACAAATCACCCTCTTGATACACGTCATCAAGGTCAATGATGGGAGTATCCTCGAATCTTCCTCTTAGATAGACCCCGATGGAGCCGTGACACCCCATATATCCTCCAGAGATAGCGATACGCTTTGGTTTAAATTGTGCAAGAGCCTTCCGACCCACGTGAGTCAGATGATAGAGAGCGTTCGCCCGTAAAACTCACCGAGGAAGCAGCGGCCAAGCCGGATGCATATGTGATGGCATGACCATGCTGAAAGACCGATAGTTGGGATGCATTGCTAGGAGTGCATCGAGTACTAGTAGTAACACATACATTAATTTTCCCAAGAATTTGTTCAACTCGCGTGGATACGGTCTGGGCGTATCGAGAATATACAAGGCGGTTAGTATCAACGCTGCGATCATTTGGATCACCACCGGGAACGCTCCTGAAAGCTAACAGTTAGTACAATCAGTGAACATCCTCCGAGTCATGTCAGGGAAGACACTCGCTGGTCGTTACTGATATCGACGGTGCGACCTCTGCACCTGCAGCATCATCCCCATGTACGAGGAGAGTTCCGCTCAGCTGGCCGGGTACGGTGTCCCTTGGAGGCATGATAGCGATGACAGGGGGGTGGGATCAATTTTACTCGCCTTTTATTAGAAATAGCGGAATTATCGGACCGACAATAATCAATAGCCTAGTAGATCGTGATGACATGAGATTCATCCTAGTCAACTTCTAAGTTTGCTCTCATTGTCCAATTGGTTCCTCAGAAGCTGCACTGAAAAGCCGATACATCATCTCCACCCATTCCTGCACACCTCCCTCACCGACACCTTCAGACCACTTTTGTGACTCATTCTTCTTTTGCAAGTCCACCCATGCAGCTTGAAGAACACTCCTGTTTTTCCAAAACTCCTTTTCCCAGTGGGTAACTTCGGTGGCCGGGCAATCACCGGCTTCCGCTGCATATGCGAAAAGCTCGTCGCGATATGCCCATTGTTCCGCATCACTGAAGAAAAACCAAGCCTTCGCAAGCTCTAGAGGCGACGAAACCCCTGTCGCTGTCAGAGCCCGCAATCTTGTGAGAACATTCTCTGCCTCCTGTTTCAAATCAAGTGAGGCAGGGTCGGCAAAGGCGCGGACTATCGCGCGAGCCTGTGCTTCTGCTATAGGCAGTGGTGCAACCCTCCGAAGGAGCGCCATAAAGGCTACGGATGACGGTGGGTAATGAGATTGCAACGGAAACAAGTGTTTGGCAAGAGGGAATACGTGGTGACGGGAATTGTGGAGGTCCGCCGGGAGGGATGACTGATCGTGAAAGGGAGCGTGGCCAACTTTCATCGTGTCGTCATCGAAAAACGGAAAGTGCATCTGAAAGCCAGTTGCTAAGATACAGTGGTTGATGTTCTCTTCAACGATGCCCTGTTCGAAAAGGACTCGACCATCGTCGTAGAACTGAAGGGGCCTCCCTCTGAGTCTGAGACACTGCTCATCCCGAGACACCGATCCTGACACGGAGTGAATGACAATCCGGTTGGGACCGCCCATCTCTGCAGCAATGTCTCTTCCACTCGGCCCACCCCCGACGACAAGTACCTTACGACCAAACCCCTGGGGACATCGATACCACGCTGAGTGGGAGGCCATATTATTTTTCATCCAGTGATCAAGTCCAGGTATATCCGGAACGTAAGGGAGCCTATAATGCCCGTTCGCGACAACAAGATTGTCAAACTCTAGTGCCTCACCCGTGGAAATCGTGACTTTCCAGTGATTCTGAATCCAAGTTGCATGGGTAACGGTGGTATTGAATCGGATCAGGGGAATGAGGTTGAAATGAGACGCATAGGACTCCATATACGTCTGAATTGTAGCAGCCACGGGAAACAATGGGGTAGAGGGGAATAGATATTCTGTAAAACCCATGATTGGGTGGGGAAGATTCGCTGCCAGTGAATCGTACAGCGGTGTCAGAGGTGGGTCGTCAGTCGGTGATGCGGGAAACCTGTTTGAACCCGATGGTACAGGACTCTTCATTATTCTGGCACAAAAAGAGTTGACAGAACACCCATACCATACTCCTCCGACTTTCGAGCGTGATTCGAAAGCAATTACCCTCCAGGAGCCTGTCTTGAAATACGACGTTTGGGACAAGTATTTAAGCATGGCCAAACTTGCTGGACCAGCACCGATCACGCAAATACGTTTCGTCGGTGCTAGTGTTTGATTGACCTGACTGGCCATGATCGGAAATCTGGTTCAATGGAGAAGGTGGTCCTGTGTGCGAGTTGAAACATGTACTGTTGCATCCCATTTGAGGTTCTGTGGGATCAGATATTGCTTACCTTGCTTGCGAACAGCAAGAGTCCTCTGGTCGCAGCCGCCTGACTTGTCAGGCCGCCGATTCCCAAACAGTCAAAGAACGGCTTAGTCAGCAACACCGACTCGTTTTCGACCAAGGATCGACTTGCATTACTAGCTATAGTGAGGTCAACGCACTATTCGCCAACCAACTGACAATTCCCACTGGAGAAATGGCGGAAATCAAAGGAAAGGCATGGCCTCATGCTGATGAACAACTGACAAACTCTGTATGATATTCCTTTTATCGTGATTGCATGCATGCAGCTGACCACCGTGTTCATTGCTCGTTGCTGTCTGCTTCCTAAGCTCCTGGACTTGGTACAGCAGGCTGGCCAGTACAAGCAACTGAAAAAAGGCGCGAACGAAGGTTCGTTACTTATTCCTATGTTTTGGAGACAAGCGTGCGCTAAACGACACACTTGATTTAGCCACAAAAACCTTGAACCGTGGTATCGCAGAGTTCATTGTACTAACTGCGGACACGGAACCTTTGGAGATCTTGTTACATCTTCCCTTGTTGTGTGAAGAAAAGGTGGTACTTCAACTCAATAATACTCACACCTGGCTGATGTTCTTACTTGCTTCGTAGAACGTCCCATACGTCTTCATTCCATCGAAGGCTGCTCTAGGACGGGCCTGCAATGTATCTCGACCAGTCATTGCTGCAAGTGTGACTACCAGCGAGGTCCGTGAGCTCCAGAGCCAAATTCGCAGCATCAAAGTGGCAATTGAGAAGCTCATATACTAAGATTCGTGTATGCTTATTCACATCAATATCAGTAGCTACACCCGAGCATGTATGACATAGTACGAGGTATTGCCTGGCAAATACAGTGAGGTCGGTGGTTGCAAGGTTACTTTGGCTGGTTTTCTCGGGCCTGTGCTCTGATCCTCCTCCTGAGGTTGGTTAGTGATGAAAACTCTTCCTTCTCTGTTGGAAGTATACTCACTCATAGGCAATCTTGTCATTCCTGTTATACGGTCAGTTACCTGGAAAGTATAATTATGCCAAAGCCTCACTTGAACATGGTATACGCGTCGCTTTGCGCAGGATCGTTGACGTTTGGATCATCTAGCAGGTCTTGGATACCCAGTAATATCTAACAACCGGGCGTCCATACGTGCATCTTGGATCCAGCTCACGAAAAGCGTACCTGCTTGATTGTGATAGCAGGTTTCCACGACTTCTCCTCATCCAAGATAGAAAGGCAGACAGTACCGGAAGGATACACATTGGGGTGAAACAATGGCGGCGTAAATTTACCTGCATATGCGATCATCAATCGAGTATGTGGCAAATGCATCGTGTGTAAAGAACCTACATTTTGGGGGCTTGGATGGGTAATCTGCTCAACGATCAGTGCGTAGCACTCGGCAGAAAGAGCATAGTTCACCTTCTGGAAACGTCATCGTGAGCTTATAAAGCCCACCCTCCCATGGCGTCTAAGAGGTACACCACGCTCAACACGCGGCACGCTTTAAATATTCAAGCACATACCCCAGTTTTCCCGGGAATCCCAACTTCCCACTCCATCAGGTTCATAGTTCCATCAGCAGCCTTTGCAGGTTTCGCGAAAAATCCCTAAATGACAAGCGCGAAAGGTGAACGAAGAACGACTTTTGAAAGGGGGGACGTAGTTTTGCCACGTTATATGCAAGCCAGTGCAAGCGATCTTCGAGTGAATGGGTAGTACGTACAAAGGGATGGTCTTTTCGCCATTGCTTGCGTTCCTCAGCTAGGCGTGGTCTGCAGATTCCAGCCATGGTTGGCTAAGTGAATTTCAAGCGCCGGCTGCTCGCCCCCTCTTGGTGTTCTTAGTCAGCAACATAGGATACAGTACTAGTATATGTACATGGAAACCCGCCGTGGCCAAGTGGCGAGAAACACTGAAGAGAGCGGACAACAAAACTGGACCACGCTCTGTTGGGGCGACGACGACGTACGGGTACAAGAATGACTACTGGACAACAGCGCGTGACATCGGGGTATATGGTATGCGTGACATAAGGCTTACAGTACATCATGGTATCAAGTTAGTTGGAACAGCGGGGCAGTTTATTGACAATGTTAATGTTCCGTGGGACACAGAAAATAATTTAACAGCCTCAATGCTACTTCATTGGTATCTCGAAGTCCAAGTAAACTGGGGTTATGTTCAAGTCGAATGCATAGTGTTTTCCAAAGACCGGGCTGAGGACACCGTGCCTGACAAGATTGTGGTTAGGCCAAAGTCGTTCACTTCCCAAAGATATACGCACTGGTCCTTCATATGACTCAACAAGTCTTCAAATCCAAAGCGGGTACTCCATGAAGGAATTCGAGGAGGACACTGGAGACAGACAGAATGGTCGCCTACATTAAGCCCCGACCTCGCTGCAAAGGACCGCAGGATATGAAGGCCCGACATGGCGATCTGTACGCGCGAGTCATGGCTAGCCAAAAGCCAGGGCTGTTCACGGGTGGAATCGAGATGAAATATAATACTATGTCGAATCTGGAAAAAATGTTAGCAGCTGACCACAACAAACATGGAGGGAAACACTCACCGCACAACGCCAGGACATGAATGTAATTACTCTATCACGGGAAGCACACTCTGGGCATACCAGCCTAGGATCTTGATTGTCCATTTCCGCAGCAGTGGTAGATACAGGATCTTTTCCACAGCACAGCAGTACTTTATTCACTACGTCCCGTCCTGGATGTACTTCAACACGACCTCTGCAGTTCCAAGGACCACCCATAACGAGGCATGCCCTTTGACGGGCGATACCTCGGGGATCTTTTGCGGAGGGTCCATTTCCGTGTGTCACGAGTGTGAAACACGGATGGAATAAAATCTCAGGATATGCCAGGGGGCGACCTTCGCCTCGACAATTGCGACCAGTGCAGTGGAATACAGATGCGGCAAGCTTGAGCCGAGCATGAACAGCTTCGTCGTCGTCGTCGGCCTTGTAGTCCGGAAGTAAACTGGCAAGCTCTCGACGGACAGTTTTATGCCACTCGAGGATATAATTGAGGGCCGGTAGGAAGGCAGCATGGAGCTGCTTGAGGAGAGACTCGGCTGATGGTGAATCGGGTTGCCGTATCACAGAATCGATACTTTCAAAGAAACCGATGGTAGCATTAGGTGGAAGAGGAAGGTATGGGCAAAAACTAGGGGCGTCACGGAAAATATAGGAGGTGAAGTGGATCCACGCGTCGACGAAAGTTCGCCGCCGGAGGGCGTATACTTGTTCTTCCATCCGGACTTCTCGCCAGCCTAGCATATAGTCTTTGAGTTGGTCCAGAACGCTGAAGGAAGCTTGATGCCAAGTCAGTTCGATTTAATGGGTAAAGACAGGTCGATAATGTACCTTTGTCTGTCAACACCTGAGTCTTGTTGATAAGGGAATGCTTGCGAATGCGGTCCCACCCAAAATAATCAATTTCTTCTTTGAAGCCGGCTGTAATAAGACTCTCGCGGATTCTATTCGAGGACATCAGCCGAATCCGCAGCTTGACAGACTAGACAAACATTTCTGCCCGTGCCACACGTTTGCCACGCATTTTCGTGATACGCGTACTTTTCGCCTCAAGCTGCCACGCGACACCTGCATTTGCAAACTAGAGGTTGATGAGGGTTGGTACTGTGTAATTTGTCGATCGCGATACTTACTTTACCAATTGCCTCAGTAGTCTGCCTACGGTGATCGAGGTAGTCTTGACACTTTGAGATGGGCAATGCTCTCAGCTCGTCCGCAAATGTCTTGATGTGCTGTTCCTGGAAGCCTTTGACAGGGCTCCCTATATAAAATAAGTCCCTTCCGAAGGCATGACCAGACGAGTAACCTACCTTTCGGACCAAGAAAAGGTCCGCAGGGAATGTATTGTTCCAAAGCATCGGGATAGCAGGCAAGCATCTCACAAACAGCAAGGTAATCAGCACACTCGTCTACTTTGACCGGCCTGGTAGATCATTAGCTCGCGTATATCGCCAATCCCGCTGGACTTACTGGTGTTTTGACCGGCAACTCGTACACGAGCGAATGCGCAAGTGCCACACTATATCACGGGCTTTCTTGCCACAATCCTGGGATGTAGGATTTAACGTGACAGACAGATAACATGTGTCGGTTTGAGGTACCTGGTAATGACACCCGAACCCAAACACTAGAGATGCATACTGGATTTCACTCATGTCTGAGGGCGGCTCAGGAAGGCCATCCACACTTCTCCGGGCAGCTTTCCAGATAAACACGGCTGACCTGCTGATGAGGAAACGACGAAATAATTTGGTAGTACGAGCGAGGACAAGAAGATCGGTTGGGTGCAGGAAACAGAATATCTGGGGTATGTTAGCAAATAGATGTCATTTGCCAACGGGCTATCCTCACCTCGCAAAGGACGTCAAGGGGCAAATGGGGGAGTAAGTCGAGTACACCACGTTTCAACCGACCTTTTGTGAGGATGACGGGCGAAGTGGATTTGGAGGAAGACATTGAGCCAAACAGATCCGTTGCAGACGAACATTGAGACGAGCAGAGCGAGTTTATAACAGCGCTGATCAGCTGTGTTCTCGTACAGATGAAGTGATTGATGCAGACCACTGTGGCATGTGGCAAGCTGTCAAACCACATTTGGCCATCCTCTCAACTGCAAGCTAGCGCTCAGACTATAGCGTGCATGTCGCTCATTCGAGGTCTAACTCGTCCTACTCGTCTAGTAGGCAGAGCTTACTCCTCTTTCTTTTCTTCCAAACCAGGTGGTGGAAGACATGTTCCTGCCAAGTCTTCGAAGCCAGTCTTGCAGCCTGGCCGTGCAAAGGTAGACCATAACACCACAGCTTCCGGACCACCAGCAGAATCAACTGCCACTAGTCCATCTACAGATATAAGTGGGGTGGCAAAGGCCGCAGATGCTGATAAGAGCTTGCCCAGCAAGCCAGCAGAGACATCGCAATCCATCCACCCCAGCGTTTCACCCCCGCCTACCAACCCTTTTTCGTCTGCTGAGCATGCCCCCATCCACCCTGCTCTCTCTTCCAAGGAATACAAACTTCATCAATTTTTCTCGTTACACCGACCCCTGCTCCTTCTGAATCAGCCGACTTCCACCATCTTCGAGCCTGTTGACTCTTCTGCTCCACTCTTCACACCTTTCGAAGATCAAGTCAACAACTCACGGCACTCGTTTTCTACCATTGATAACCCCCCGGAGTCATCCCCTGATGCAGATGCGGATGCCGCTCGTCAGCTGGCACACACGTTGGTCATGAATTGCGTTGGAGGTGCTATCACATGGCAACAAACCCTGTCTCGTCTTGGACTGAATGACAAGAATGACATGGCGTCGGCCAAGGAAACGGCACAGGAATGGGTTACCATCCACGCTGATAGTACACGCCGAAAGAAGCGAAAGAAGATGAAGAAACACAAGTGTGTACTTTTCTTTGCCAGTTTTCGTTTTCTAGATTGTAATCGTATTTCAGACTAAAGAAGCGTCGCAGAGTAAGTGGTTGGCCTACGTCGTTACCAGTCGGTATACAATAACCTCGCGACCTAGCTTACACGACACCAGAGCAAGTGAGGTTGAGGCACCACCAAGTCACGTAGAATGGAGGTACCATCAAGTCATATCTGCGTTATGTGCTGTCCATGTTCAGTTACCAACCTTCGAATCCATGTTACTTTGAAACCTAGATTAATAGGGTTTTTTTGTGAGGAAGCATTCGACAGGAACAACTCAAAAGGTGGTATCGACTTCTAGGAAATATTACTGACCACACCTCCGTGAGCCCAAACCCTCACACCTCCCTTCCTTTTCCCTTCTCCTTCCCACTGCCAACCACCTTTCCATACTTCCACATACCTTTGTCTTCCAAACAAAGCTCGTATCCCAGCTTCTTCCAAAAGCACACCAAAGAAAACTATGTACCTTGGCCACTCATGCCGCCACCCTAGATCCCATGAGCCCGACTGGATCTCTATCGCTTGTGATATTTGTATAAAGGTTGCATTTGGAATTGTGAATGCAAAAGGTGACAAAGGAAATGTAGGATCAACTTGAGCTGGGAAATGAGTTTTTATGTATGAAATTGGGGACTCGAAAAAAATGTCAGTCTGGTCTCTGTATTCTGTGTGATTCTGGAGCCTGGATCGTCCACTCAGCATGGTCACGCACAGCCAATTAAACATTGCGGCGTACCCCAAAGGTGGCTCACATCCTAACGCCCACATCTTGCCAGGCTGAGCAAGGTCTGGACGATGGAGATATGCTTGCCATGGTGTGGAATGGCATGGCATCAGGAACCCAATCGTCGTGGAATCAT
>QFES01008160.1:0-16136 GCA_003316375.1 Tylopilus plumbeoviolaceoides | reverse complement strand
CCAAGTTGTGAGCTCTGTGGACTTGGGTGATCTCCACAGTTCTGTACAGAACATAGGACTTTGCTGATGCTTGCGTCATAGCTGCGATTTCATCGCCGAAAAGTTTCATCGCGACCAACTTACGACCCTTCGCAGAACAGCTGGCATTGCTGGCTGTGGCTGGGGCTTCAAGCTCCTCCTTGGATGGCACACCGTGCAGAATTTCCCTCCACTGCTGGGGGGAAGGGAACCGAGTGGGAGGGTCGTGGTCGAGGCGGCTGATCCACAATGGACGTATTGCAAGCCAGTTGGTCATGAACAGTTGGCGGCGCTCAGCAGAATACCCTGAGATGAGAATGGCGGGTTCTGGGACACGATAACCTGGATCCACCAGACCTTTCTTTACTCTTGCCGGGTCTTTGTCTATGCGCGCCAGGGCATTTTGCCAGGTGTCGAATGACGTTGGCAAGTCGGGTAATTGAAGCTCTTCCCATTTGTTGTGACCTCCACCAGTAGAGGGAGTGGCTTTCGGGGAATATCAATATATGATCGTTCAAAGGTGAGAGCAAACATTGCCTACCGATGCGAGTGCGCTCCTTCTGTGCTGCACGCTTGGATTGGGCTTGAGTGGGCTTTTTACCGACTTGAGTGACTTGAGCGACTTGAGCGACAGAACTTTGAATGCCAGTGGAAATGGTTTCATGAGCGCCTGTATAGTTGCGCTGCATGTGGAAATGACGATTGAATCCACCTTGGCCACGATGGAGGCAGTCGAAACTTGAAGGACAAGCAGGTTTGCTACCTTCAGAGTACATAGAGCGAACGATGTGGTCAGGGAACGTAAACCTGACTGGTTTCTTGATGATGGTTTGAGGGGTTATTGTGTCGCGGGAGCGGATAAGCCAAACTGGCACACCCGCATGGAATAGATCATGGCAAACTTGTGTCTCGTTTGTGAAAGAGCCCATCCAGTGGGACCGGACAGGGAGAGGGGGGCTGCTGGGGTACGCGATACGAGGTTGCACGTACATGACGTAGTCGATGAACGCCATGATGTCGAGGAAGTACCGTTGGGCCTGGGACACGAAGACAATGACGTCGCGGAAGGTGAGGGGATGGTTGAGGAGTAGCATGATATCGTGCTCTAGGGATCGGAGCATGCGACTGGCGATGTCTTGCTTTTCCCCATGTGTATCTTTCCACTCCTTGTACTGGTCTGACGCGATCTGACGTAGAGTTGCTATACCAACTGCTTTCTCTTGCTTCAACTTTCCAACTCGAAAGGCGGCGTGGCTGAAAGGCTCGAAGTCATCGGGGGTGGGGCAATACCACGCCCACCACAGCGGGTCAGGAGCTGGATAACATTCCTTTCGACGAACACAGACTGCATATCGATATTGGTCACAGTACAACTGCGGCCACTGGAAACAGTCGGCGGTTTCAAAACGCCCATCTGATCGAGCGCGTAACTCTTCTTCGCCGACGTGAGGTTCTGGAACGAAAGTCATGTTTGGCGTAGTATAGACGAGAGAGCCACGACTATCGCAAGCAATCGCCTTGGCGTCCAAAGAGCTGAATGGCACTGGCATGTTAAGTGAGAATCGGTAAATACACAGGGAATAAATGGCTTACATTCAGGAGTGCGAGTTTGAGGACTATATCTCGAGACGGCGGTGGTCATACTTCCGCAGCCGAGAGGGAATCTAAAGGAACATCAAATTGAGAGGTGGTAATATGTAAATAGAGACAACCTTAGTAGGGGACAAGATGTGTACGTTCAGGAGAGACAGTGATTGGTGACGTGTCGCGACGAGGACTCTGTACCGGCAAAGGGTAGAATAAAAGAGCGGGGAAGGCGCTTCCAAGGGTCTTCAACCCCACTGTCGCTCGGACACACTGCGGCGGTGGCGACGGGGCGACCTTATGGACACAAAGTCCAGAAGTGTACTCTGGTCAACACAAAGTCAGACCGGAGTGGTGAATGAGCGGCCCAAAGCCAGCTCGATGGGAAGGAGTACGACAATCGCGAGGACTTGAAGCCTAGGAAAAGCAGCGATGGCGTTCGAGGCCTTGAACTTGAGCTGAAAACGAAGAGATGATATCGGCAGAAAGGGGAGTCTGTGCTGAGCGGAGTTACCTTGCTTGACAAGGTTTCTGTGGCACCCAAAAATCGTGGGAGAGCCTGAGTGTAGTCTCTTGTCGTATCGGGTTTTGCCGACCAAGAGTGCCGATGAATGCCGTCGGTTTCTTCGGACCTAGGTTTCAGCTGGCACCAGCTTCCCAAATAGGTCGATAACCCCAAAACACCCCTCACCTCAGGCTGCTTCCTTCAAGTTCAAGTTCCAAGTCCCCGCAATCAGCGAAGTTCAAGACCTCAAGAAAACGCCATCGCTGCTTCTCTTAGGCTTCAAGTCCTCGCGATCGTCATACCCCTTCCCACTGAGCTGGCTTTGGGCCGCTCATTCACCACTCCGGTCTGACTTTGTGTCGACCAGAGTACGCTTCTGGACTTTGTGTCCATAAGGTCGCCCCGTCGCCACCGCCGCAGTGCGTCCGAGCGACAGTGGGGTTGAAGACCCTTGGAAGCGCCTTCCCCACTTTCTTCTTCCGCCCTTTGCCGGTATGGAGTCCCTCGTTGTTACTTCACCGGTCTGTCTTTTCCAGCGACAATCGCATTTCACTCGGGCCGTCCTGCTCACTCCATTCTAGACGATTCCCCTGTATTACATTTGGCACCGACACTGTGCCCACCTCTACATCAAGTCTTGTCCACCGGTATTACACCACGTATGTTATCCCTCTACCCGTTGAGGTTCCAAGCCGCGACCCACTGCTGGACCCTGTCTAGGTCGGTGCTATCACCCGCCCTCATGGATATGATCGCTTCTTTCGCAGCATGGTAGTCTGCCTGCATCACCTCCGGACTCACTTTCTGCCTAATGAATCTCCCTTCCGCCCACTCTCGAAGAGATGCTGCCACCGCCGCCGCTCCCAACGCGAACAAATTGTCGAGGTCCTTTGTGCCGCTGATAAATCTGCCCAGAGTCGGTGCCTGTAAGAACAAACTGTCGATCATATAGTCGTGGAAGTATGGCGCGCTAAAAAGGTGAGCTGTTGGGCTCTGTTCTTTTCGGAGAAAATTCATGTTTTCTAGTAATTTTGAGACCTGTTTCGTGCAGTACGCCTTCATATCTTGTCCCAAGACAGCCTCTGGCTCGACCTCATCCAAGGTTGGTCGAAGCTTTAAGGTCGAAAACAGGTGAGGTTTTGCATAGCCTTTCCAGCAGCGGAGTACCACGTTAATGGTGCGCCTCATCTCTCTGCGCGCAGCCTTCAGCACCTGCAGAGTTGTACAGCCCGCTACGGATTGTACCCCCGCCGCTATGGCTTCTGACATCATCGATTGACGATCCTCGTCAAGCATCACAGCTTCTTTATTCACCATCGCTTTCATAAGGTGTTCACGAGCCCGTTCGACAATAGGATTTTGTTTCTTGCCCGTGCCCGTGTCTGAGTCATCTGAATTTGCTGGACTGATGGGACAGTTTGGTGTGGAGGTCGAGTGGGACTGCAGAGAGAAGGTAGAGTGGAGTGGGGTATCATCGTGACGGACGGAGCGGCTGGTAACCATAGGTGATGCGCAAGCCTGTGCGATTTGATTGTAAGTGAAGCATGTGATATACACAATTTACTTACAGTGAATTGTTCAGATCGTGGCCGAATGGGGTTGTACCGATGATGCTGGAGAGCTCGCCCAATGCTATCATCCAACGTCCCCTGAGTCTGGGGTGCAAATGGGTGCAGATCATTCCGATAGTGATTCCGACGGGCTGAAGACTCGGACAGTGAGTGCTGAGTTTGCGGCTGGGATATCGGAGGAGGGATAGCACTTGCTATACTTGAAGCCCTCGACATCTGCGTGTCGGGGTTGAAGTGGTGCAGATGTGAATGATCGGGATGTTGAGAAGCTTGTGGGAGGGTTGGAATGAAGTGTTGCGGATGAGGAACCTGAGGATCTTCATTGGCGATGTGAGCCTGAGAGCGCCAGTGGTGTTCAGCCATGGTGCACTGACAGACGCACAACTCTTCAGTCCGGGGTCCGACGGTGCATCGCTAAACTTAGAGTTCATTGGCTGGTAATCGATAATCAGATGCAGATTTGTCAACTGGTGTGAACTTCGTAATACAGCATCGATATTCTAGCTTGCTACAGACAAGGGGATACAAGAACGATTTTTACCAGTGGGTATTACAAATGGGAAACTATCTGTGCCTCCGGCCTGGGATCGGAGTGTAGAGGGGACAGAAATCCTTCCCCTTGACCACTTGAATCCTCCTCCGACTCGGTTTCACTAGGTCCGTCCGTGTCGCCTGCGGGCCTAAATGGATCCTCCCCATCCGCGTCATATTCTTTCCACGAACGTGTGTCCCGGGAACTAATCACTTCCTCGATTTGATGCATGTGAGAGTCGGAGGCTGCCAACGCGGCAGTCTCCTGTATATGGACAGCACGATAATGCTGTCGATCTAGATCCGGTATGTGGTTGTGTCCGCCAAGCACTTTCTGCATGATATCGAGATATTCCTGGCTGACTGCGAGGTCACCGTTGTGCTGTTCCTGCAAGGTGGCCAGGTGAGCTGCTCGTTCTTCTGCTGACTTGATTTCGGCGGCCACAAGAACGACCCGTTGTGCAATACAATCGTGTTCTGCCTGTCTGGCAGAAAGAGCTGACAACAAAATAGTGTCAGGCAGCGCAGCGAGTGTGGCATAGACCGTGTCTTTGTGCTATTGTAATTGAGCAGCTGTCCGACTTGTGAGAATGATACGACTTACTTCGTTTACTTCATCAAGAGTCCAATCGCTGTGGGTCGTTACCCCAAGCGATCGCATGGCAAAATCAAGCCCAACAGGAATGGTCGAATTTCTGCCGTGAGAGTAGGGGTGGAAGCGGATGCGTGCATTGGGTGACTGAGGCTCTACACCACTGTTCCGACGACGAGGTGGCAACGAGGGGGAAGATGGAGGGCTGAGGGAAACATGACGAGGACGGGCGAAAGTGTCCAAAGTACCCACTCCAGTGCCTCGCTTTCTAATGAAGCAGTCTCTAGATGCAGATTTGCGTCGCGGAGGGCTTTGGAGGAGTGGAACATCCTTTGGACTAGGCAAAGAGGATGAATTCACAGAGGGAGTGAGCGAGGGCGAAAGATGGGGCACGGGCACACTCTGAGGGCTACCACTCAGGCTGGTAGAGCTTTGCGACATGATAACCCTACTCTACATAGCCAGCCGGCCTGAGTAAGCATTAGTATCTCGCGTCGGAGTATCGGAACTTGAAAGGCTTATCTTTGAAACAGATGAGCTGCTATCGTCCGCGGAGCACCGTAACTCACCGGATGCTGGGGACGAGTTATCCAAGCTCATGCGTTAGCCACTCAATACTGCATTCGGCAACGGCCCAGACACGCCTTCTGCGCTCCTTTTGGGCTCAAGTTCAAGTTCAAAGACCTCAAGAAAACGCCATCGCTGCTTCTCTCAGGCTTCAAGTCCCCACAATCGTCGTAGTCCTTCCCATCGAGCTGGCTTTGGGCCGCTCATCCATCACTCTGGTCTGACTTTGTGTCAACCAGAGTACGCTTCTGGACTTTGTGTCCATAAGGTCGCCCCATCACCACCGCTGCAGTGCGTCCAAGCGACAGTGGGGTTGAAGACCCTTGGAAGCGCCTTCCCCGCCTATTCTTCTACCCTTCGTCGGTGCAAGGTCCGTCGTTACTTTACCGGTCTATCTTTTCCAGCGATGATCGCATCTCGCCGTCCTGCTCACTCCACTCCAGTCGATACCCAGGCAGCGTGTAACCCGCCCTTGCAGTATATTTCTCAAAGTCCTCTCGCTATAATCATTCTAGATGGCTCTACGTACGCCCTACGTCAAGATCTTCCCATGGTCAGGCCACTGCGTATCAGAAGTAATTTCCTCTGATATCCCAGGGCGTTCTACGCTGGTTACTGCAATGAAGGTTAGCCCCATCCTGCAAACAGTGTTTATTACTTACTGCCATGCTTGTTACGCCACGCGATTGTGCGCTCAGCGGGTAGCCAGAAACCGCCACTCAGCTCCAGGGACCCTTTGCTTTCTTGGTGGAGCAGAACTACTCGTGAGTCGTCTAGTCTCCATTCGAGCAGATCTGCAACTGCCCCAGGGTGATCACTTATGCGGGCCAACCACAGCAAAATCAACTTGAAAGTTGGACGTTGGAGTAGTGCCCGTAATCTGTCAGTAGCCCAGCGACTCATTTTCCAAGTTACTGACAAGTGTGTCAAGCAGTACAAGTACTTGAATCCTCCAACAAGCGTCTGCAAAGCCCCGTGCGTGATCAGATCCAGATGCGTAACACGTTGGAAAATGGACGAGTCCGGTAGATATGCGAAGTACTAGTAGGTTCGAAAGCACAGGGCAGGGTCAACAGAGAGGTGCTTCAGGTGCGTGAGGTTATTCAGTGCATCGAGGATTGTGCTGTTACCCTTCCCGTAGGCCCTGTGGAGCGCAAAGTCGATGAGAAGAGGACAACGGCGCAGGAGCTTTGCGACAATATTGGAGGGAACAGATGTGTCGATGAAAAGGTAGAGAACAGTCTTCGACCTTACGGTAAGTGACCGTAAGAGTCTCCTTGCCTTGACTTCGGATTGGATGCTGATTCCTTTATAAAGGATAGGTTCAAGCCTGTACATGAAGCATCTCAGCTCTGCACAAGATCACAGTCTGGAGTTCTTACCACTCGTTCGTGCAATGAGCCACCCGCATATAGTTTGCTAGCTCATGTGGCTCTCTGCTTGCTGACAAGAAGACCATACGAGTCAGCTCTGGGAATAGCCTCGTTTGCGCAGGGTTGGAGGCGACGATCATAGGCAACGACCACAGGAAGGGGATGGGACGGGATGAAACTTGGAGGAGGGATATATTCCCCGATATATACCGAGGTAAATTGCCAGCAAATTATCCACACTCTGAGCTAAATGCAATGCGCTGAACAGACACAGCATCGGTCAGTTAGCAGAAAATACCAACTGACACAATCCGCGGACAGCCACCGTGCAAGAGGTGGCCTGGCCATGGCATGCCTTCCTACGATTGGTGCAGCAGCTGCAAGGCTTGACAACTATTTCGTAAGCTGAGCCTGTTCTCCCATTGGCTGATAATTGGCTGATAATTAGGCTTATACATTCGACCCTACGACGGACTTCTATTTCTGGTCAATAAGCAAGGTGATTGGCCGTCCAGGTCATGTCCTGGCCACCACCATTGGTTGGCATTAGTCCGCAGAACATTCCTCTTTCGGATAGAGTGCAGGTATCGCGTCATCAATGCAAGGTAGATGATCTCAGACTTACTCCATTCGATCGCTCTGCCATTGCTCTTATATCATGAAGATGCTCGGCGTGTGCGTGTTTCCTCCACCTTGTTCTCTCCGACACAATGACGGGCACCAGTGTTTCCTTCCGGAGCATCGGCCCTTCAATTTCCAGTGCAGTTGCCTCCTCCCAGAGTAATCGTGCGACTGACGTGCATAGTGCAAACTCCGAGTCCTCGCAGAGCATTGACCCCACTCTCTTGATGCAACAGGTACAACGTCTAATCTCGGTGCATAACCATATCCTCGATTCCGGAAGGTCCCAGAGCAGCTCGTAGAGTATATTTCATTCATTTTGTGAGCCCGTTGACTGATATGTCATTTGATAGAGCGCCCGCCAGTGCAAAATTCCGTTATCAAGGTCGTGTCATCAGACGCCTCGTGTCTCTTCATGACACTGTCGATGACATATTGGCAGAGGCTGACCGACGAGCCCATATTACCAATACGGCTGCCACGGTCAACCACACAGACCAGTACATGATGTACCACGTTACTTCTCAGTATTACTGATTGCATTTTTAAGGGAGAATCGCCTGTACAAGTCTTACAGGGAACTACTGCGGTGGATTCCTTCTCTTCGTGACATACCTTCAGGTGACCTGCGAGGTGTTGTACAGCAGGTGAGAAATTGTTCGCTTCAGCTTCGTGTAGTGATTCAGTGGGGTTTAGCTCGGCCAAGGTGCTGATAGCAGCCGTGCAGACGATACCCACAGGTTAAAAGTACAGGTTGTTAATTGGCTCATGCGAGGCACACCGAGACCTGTGCCTGACCTCAGCACAGAGGACAAGACTGGGCGAGGCTTTTACAACGACGTGAGTGGACGCCTTTTGTGTCCAGTCGACTTTGACTGGAACGATGCCGAGTAAGTGACTCGTGTTTCACAGATAAACAAACAACTGACCTATCAATATAGTCAGCGGCAGAAGATACGTGAGTTCCACCCCGACTATCTTGTCACTGCAGATTCTTGGCCGGCATTTCTATATGCTGGCGGCCAGTTTGATAGCAACAACCCTGATAATGGCTTATTCAAGGGCGAAATCCTAGTGAAGGTGAGTCTCACATCGCCAAAGCTTATGTGTGTACTGACTCTACTCTAGGCCTTCAAGGCTATTTTTATTTCTCCTAGTGCCGCGGAAGCAATGGAGAGCAACGGTTCTGATCCCGGACCTTCCTTAACGACACGTCACCCAGGTGAAAGACGGACGCGGACTCACGTCGCAAAACTGATAGGTATGAAGATAGCCGAACCGCACGCTATAGCCTATGTGGCTTGCCAGGTAAGTCAGTTGCTCAGCGTTGATGACAGTAATGATAGTTGGATCGTCTGGTAGGTTCGGTTTGCTCTGTCATCTGTTGGTTCATGGGCGATCGCCGATGGTGCGTTCAATATGCGTGAGTTTTATGAAGCGATAGTGGAATGGTTCGAGGAAACCAAGGCTGAGCAGGACAAAACGTTGGTCGATAATCTCTTGTTGTGGTGGAATAGGTAAGCCAATCAGTCATTCTACCTCGAATTTGGTACTAACCAGATGGCGCAGGAGTGTATTTGGACCAACATTTGCTTTTCAGATCGAACGAGATCATTCGGCTCAGAGGTCTGTGGCGAGGTCGCTGAAGACGCGCCGTGCTGGCACTACTGGTAACCCGACAGTCAGATAGAATCCAGTGTACTATTTACATATAGATTTGTAAATCCCACTGATTGGCTGGATCCATTGAGCCTCGTACGTGCGGTGAGCAATGAAGAAGGCAATGCGTAAAATTGTATTTGATTGCCTCAATTCCCAGTCTGATAGATGTTTTCCTTCACAACCAAGTAGTTTTGGAATTGCCCACCATTGCATCAATGTTGCTTTATGTGTGTGAATATATATCAGGAGCCAAGTTGGCGAAATCTGCTCATACTTGTACATGTTGCCCACAAGCCCCCTCTCCGTCCCTTATTATAGATTGGCATCGATCTGACTGTAGCATAGCGGACTGGGCATGGATGAATTCATTGTGAGACACTGTTATTACGGTACCACCTATCCACTAGAGCCGTATCGATCAATATTTGCAGCCATGACCAACTTGTTGAGCAGAGCATGTATGTGTGAGGGGAGCCCACCAGACTTACCTGGGTGGTTGAGACGAGCACAGAATGTGGGAGTAGACAAAGAAACTTGTTCTATTACATCAGGGAGGGTTCCCTGGTATATATACTGTATCCTAAGCGTCTAAGCGATCCCCAGTGGGTATGCGAAGACCTTGCAGTATATGCATGTCTTATTACATAAGGTCCGGTGTGTGTCTGGTAGGGATGGACCAGGACCAATGTATGTCTGGAGCGGACTGACTGCGGACATGCATGGACTATGTCCGGATGTCCTTCGTACTACTACTAGTCTAATAGGGGCGTATGTACTAGGTACCCTACTTATCTATTCGACACAACTTGGATGATGTGGATCTTGGCTGACTGTCCGGCACTTATCTTCCACAGAATTATAAGGGATCTATATCGACCTACTGGAATGATAAACTATAGCCAACTTTCTCCAAGTGTGTGATGTTTGTACTATCTAATGACAGTGTGACATTAATTTGCCGCTAGGCCTAGTGTTTTAAGGGATAAGCAAGGTTGATCCAGTTGACAAATCTTGCCCTTCGTTGTCGAACTGCATGATCTCTGCCAATGCTGACTGTCCGACATTTATTTGCCACTAAGCCTATCGTTCTAAGGGTAAATAAGATTGAACTAATTGATAAACCTTGCTCTTTGCTGTCAAACTGCGTGATCCTCACCATTGCTGACTGTGTGACGCACGTTTTCCAAACGACCTAGAGTTACATGAGGCTTATAAACCCTTGAAGGATTTTCTTTATATTATTTTCATTGTACAAATGTGATTTATTACCAAGGCATTATAATACCTGGTAATGAAACCTGAATCCTCGTGATGCGGTTTCTTCGGATTGTCTGTAAGTCTAATCGTGTAACTATGTACATCTCCCTCCTTTTCGCGAAGTAGAGATACCCATCGTCCTTCCACGTTTCTTTTTCCCGGTATGCGACAGTAACCTGAATCGGGCCACTGAGTGACTGAAACGCAGCAGCACCTGAACCAATGTCTACCTGCAACTCGGACGTCACCTTACCGGCCTACATTTACAAACTCATTCACCATACCTCCAAGGTCCCATTAGATCATGCTACGATGCCTGACGCCCTCCCTGTCTCTGACATCGACCAGACTTCGGGGTTTATTCACCTGTTGACAGCACACCAACTTCCTGGGACCCTTGTTCATTTCTTCGGGTCCGACCCCCGCATCTTTGTGCTTCGTTTGCCGTATGCCCCCCTCAGCCAGCTAGGACAGATCAAGTGGGAAAGTCCCGAAGGAAATGTGTGTGGACCGCGCCCCGGAGAGGGTTTGTTTCCACACTTGTACAACGGGTTGAGGCTGGGACGAGACCAGGTGGAGAGCGTACGGGTGTTGGAACGAGGAGAGGGTGATTGGTACGAGGCGATCGACAAGGATGCAGTGTTCAAGGCCTGGCTGGTGTACTGAGCCGACCGTCGTCGACACGATTTCCGGTTAGCCCTGTTGCCCTTTCTCACTGCAAGCTGTCGTTCAATCATCTGCTGATACAAGTTGATTGTAGCTTGTCCCACTGATTTTCTGTCTCATGTTACGCTTGTAATACTGTCTATTTCCGCTGGCGATGAATTTGAATCCGACCTTTGGATCGCGACTATTAGCAAGTATTGGTCAGACGGTGGGATGATCATCAACTGCATGGCCAAGCTTGTCTGATATCATGATCCTTTCGTGTAGAACTTTATGTACAAATACACAGGATATATTTTGATGCATCAAAGCTACTGCATGAGAAGTGCCTGTGATAGAATCGCGATCGTCTTCCGCAACACGACGATGTTCGTTCCGCCACTATGTATGGCTTGTGGTGTCCAAGATGTTGCTTCGGGAAATAGCTGCAAATCAATGCGAGCCCCGACTTTCGAGCGTACTATGACATCACCTGGCCACCAGAAGACTCGTGTTTCGGGGACAAAATGGTTTTCACTGGTTGGGCACCTTGGGCTTGGCCCGGGGTTTCGCAGTGGTTTCAGGCGCAACTCCTTTGGTTTAGGAGGCGCTATGTAGACCGTCCGCTGAAACTGAACACCAAATTGAATGTGCAGCGCACCATTGTTACGTAATGCAAGTGGTGGCGTTTGAGCGCTTGAGACCAGGTTTAGCATCAGCTTGAATATGCCTCTCGAGAAACTCCCAGATACCTTCGATGGTGCCACCCACGAACAGCTTGACAAAGCTGTGAATGAAGATGAGGTCATGGTCAAGTATCTCGCTGGTACTGAGGATCTTTCTCCGCCAGGTCAAAAAGACCTTCTTTCGGTGATCGTTCGCCATGCCAGAGAGGGTCTGGACAAAAAATACACCGATTCACTACAATCAATGCGCCTGATAAAGACCCAAAGATCTTCACGGCAGAGCCGAGCTCCTTCCCGGTGGTCCACGCTGGCATGTAATGGAGCTGCAGCCTTCACACTCCACCAAACAACCTCTTTATCTCTACTGGCGTGATGCACTGGAGTGCATCGCGTGGCTTCTACATCATCCTATGTTTCGTGATCACCTGGATTGGGTCCCCTGATGCGTATACAAGACTCCTGACAAGCAGTGCCGCGTGTATACAGAATGGATGACGGGTGATCAGGCCTGGAGCATGCAGGTATGTACTCTTGTCGACTATTTGTGTGTCTTGCTGAGGATTTATTCAGTCTACCCTTCCTGAAGGTGCAACGTTGCTCGGTGTGATTCTCTCCTCCGACAAAACCAATATCACGACACTCTGTGGTGGTAGAGTTGCCCACCCGCTACTCATTAGCATCGCCAATATCAAGATGTCCAAACGCCTCAAACTATCATCCAACTCGTTCATGCTTACCGCACTTTTACCCCTCCCGAAATTCATTCACAAGAACAAACGCATGCGAGGCGTCTTAGAGGCTAGAATGATCCACCAGTGCCTTGATATCATCCTCAATCCACTCAATGTTGAAATCCATGATGACTAAGCAGGTCTAGACTCTTATCTATCGGATGACATGATGATGATGACTCATATGATAAGATGATCAGTCAGCACATGCTGCGCATGACATCATATGATGATAAATCATTCTGTGACGTTCCATGGTGTTCCATGGATACTCTATACTGGGTAATAGTACATAATAGATACAAACATACCCTGTAGTATATAAGAGAGGGACTCAGTCCCACAATCTCAAGTCGCTCTTGCACTCCTACAAGTCAGATCGTCTTACCACAGCTACTCCTCTCTGCCTCTATACGTTCTATCAGTGAGTACTTCCCACTGATTATCCTGCGCTGCTGCTGTTGGAACAAGGACATTCCATAGTCCAGTTTCAATACTCAAGCGTGCTGCTGAGCATGGCATTATGCTACCAGATCCTGACGGCCATGTTTGATATTGCTTCACCCCACTTGCCAGCTACATTGCGGACACACCCGAAGCCACCATGCTCGCATGCGTTGGAGGCAAAACATCCCCTGTAACCATGGCAATGTACAAGCAATTTGGTGACCCCTTCCGCCATGAGCCACGGACGAGGTCGACAACTATCGCACAGCTTCAAGCAGTGAAAGCCAAAGCTAATCCCTCCAACCTGGAAGCATTCTTCCGTGAGGCACAGAGCTTTCGTCTAAACGGCGTCAGTGAACCGTTTTTCCGCGATTTCCCTCTGTCATGTCCCAGCTTTTTCCTCACCCCCGAGTTACTGCACCACATACACAAGAAAGCCTGGGACCACGAGGTCAAATGGTGTCTGAACATTGTTGGCACATCTGAACTCGACTTCCGACTCTCTGTCTTGCAACCCACGTCTGGCTTCCGCCATTTCAAGTCTGGAATCTCCAAACTCAAGCAGGTCACTGGGCGCGTCCACCGTGACATCCAACGGTATATTGTCGGCATCATTGCTGATACCGCTGATCCTCACTTCGTCGTGGCCATCTGCGCAATGATGGATTTTCATTACAGTGTTCAAGCTTATCGCATCGACGACGATGATCTTCGACACATTTCTTCTGCCCTGGACACATTTCATGCAAACAAACAATCTATCCTTGACTGCGGAGCACGGCGCGGAAAGGGGAACAAAACCATTGACAATTGGTTCATCCCCAAGTTAGAACTTATGCAGAGTTTTGTGCCGAGCATCAAGCAACTCGGTGTCACTATCCAATGGACCGCCGATATTACAGAGCACGCTCACGTGTCTGAGATCAAGACGCCCGCTAGCGCCAGCAACAATCACAACTACGACCCTCAGATTTGTCGGTTTCTGGATCGAGCAGAAAAGTGCCGGACGTTTGATCTTGCAACATCAATCCGAGAGAGAGATCTTTTGAAACCTTCTCCAGACCCGGTGGAGCCCGACGGCAACGACAGTGACAACGAGAGCAGCGATGATGAAAACATGGATGACCTCGCTGATAGCCTCACTTCCACCAAATCCCTGGCGCGTCCCTTGACAAACTACTTTATTGTATCCGCGCGTCTCTGCGACAAAGACCCGGCGTCTGTCCCCTTTCCCCTCCGTACATTCCATGTCGGCTCTACGGCCATCAATCTCTCTTATGATCCTGCGATAAGGCGTATCGGCATCGATGAGGCAGCCGAATGATTTGCTCTTCCAGACTTGCGACCTGCTCTCGCCGACTATCTTACTCGCGAGGAATCTCACGGTCCGCGAATCCATGCCGTTGGAGGACAACGCCATGCTGCTCACAGTTCAGCATTACCGTTCGATGACCTGCAAATTTGGTTCAAGGTCCGCATCCAGAATCGCCCGTTCCATGATACAAGCGATATTCTCCCTGCTCAGACCCTCTTTGTCTTGCCTCCCGACAAGGAATGGACTCTTGGGCGGTATGACACTGCTATTGTCAACATCGATGCAGGCAGCATTTGGCCTCGAGATGGGCTGAAAGGTGAGACAAATATTCTACCTAGGGTTCCAAACTTATGATAATTTAGGGCACATTGTGGGCCAGCTGCGATGTATTATGCGCCCGTTGGGCAAGGCTGGTACTCGGTGGCCTTGGGAAGACAAGTTTCTAGTTTATATTCAGCGATTCGACATCTGCGGCGAGGACGCTCCATCACAGCTGAAGGTTCTCAAACGTGCCAAGAGAATGAATGGTCAGCGTATGGGAGATGTGATTCCTCTTCAGCAGGTGCGAGCATTTGCCCACCTCATTCCGCGTTATGGGGCATCTGCCGACCCTTGTTTGACCTCACGGAACTCTTTCGAACATTCTACCGAATTTTTTCTTAACAAATACTTTGATAAGAATATGTTCTTCAGTCTCGCTACTCATGATGCGTAGAGACATTTGTATCATTCCCGATTAGGATACAAGGCAGTGCACATATGAACACGTCAGCACAAACCAACAAACACCTTGAACAAGATCGATATGCCATCACAGAGTCGAGCCGTCAAATCCTCAACAATAGACGGGATATACAAACCCTTTGGCTCATACCCCCTCCCAAAAGATGGCAGAAAAGTGGCTTCAATGGACTCGTTCACCGCACGCGAGCTTGAAGGCTCTATCATGCACGAGAACCTTCGTGATATCTCAGAGTCCAGTCCACTTGGATTCACTGTGAAAGTCATTTTCAGTTCCTTCGCACCCCGTGCAAAGTCTTTTCTACGGCTGCAGTCTGGTGCCCAGTCCCTTAGAATCCCATGGTTGCAAATCCCCGATGACGTCCGTACCATCCTTTCAACCTCGCATTCTCCAGATCAGTGGCAACTCTACGATCCTGTCACACAGCGTTGGCAGTGGCCGTTTAACCTCACTGCGGTTCCACCGACCCCCCTCACTCCTGAGCCACCGGCCCCACCAGATCCACCACAACTTGAGGTTCTCCTCACCATTGAACGGTGTCTCGCTGCGCTTTTCAACGCGATCACAACTGCCGTCAAAGCACATGCCCCCAATATCAGTGGCGATAGACGTCGCTGGATGTCCAATTGGAGCAACAAGCCCATTCCTGAATCATCCGGAGGTTATCAGCGAAAGCTGGATCTCGTTCTTATCGACGAAACCACCGGAGCGCTGAATGAGGTCACTTGGCTGAGTCCCAAGGTGATCGCCGAGTACACGAAAGAAACATACCAGCCAGCTAAACGCCTCGGGAAGACGATGGATTCCAAGGCCTATCTCACCTTTCTTGAACAACTATGAAGGTGATTTGTCTTGGGATTGTCGATCTGCGCCAGCGAAGAACTTCACCTTCACCTTTACGATTGCTCTGGCGGCATCGTTACCCCTCCTTTCAACATCCACAAGCAACCTGACTATCTAATTTATATCCTTTGTGCGATCTCCTTTGGTTGCCGCGGCTGCATCGGCTTTGATCTAACCATGGAGGTCAAGCCCACACCTGCTCGCATCCGCGCCCTACTTTCCTCTCTGTCTCAACATCCCGCAGCTATTCAGCCGGTGGTGCCCACTTCCCCAGCTCAAACCATGGCGACCCCCCTTCCTCCTCCAGAGTTGCCTTCATCCGCTCCTGTTTCGCCGGCCGACACTCAAACGATCATCGGGAGGATGCTAGTTGGCAATGAGTGGTATGATCTTATCCAGATCCTGTTTTCAAGTTCCGGTTTCTTGGGTAGAGGCACGGTTTGCTA
>QFES01008156.1:0-14566 GCA_003316375.1 Tylopilus plumbeoviolaceoides | reverse complement strand
CTCTCTGTGAGACACACAGAGATAGAGGCTCTTGGTCTTGCAGAGAGGGAAGGAAATTGGCTAACTGTCAATGTAACCAAACAACTGCTGTACTTGATCCATGATCATGCATCATGCACATGTCTCTAGAGTGGTGAGCTTGTACTGCTCTTCATTTTTTGTTCACTACCCCTATTCTCAATCTCAGAGTGAAGCAGGCTCTAGAGTTTTAATCAACATGTTTCTGTTATAGTTGGCATCTGTTATGGGCCATGATGAAGCAGAGGGCAACATCATCCCTGAGTTTCCCATCTCTAAGACAACATTGCAAGGCCATTCTTTCAGTGGTGTTATAGATTTTCTAGTGATGCAGGCTCATTCAAAATACAACAGTTCATCCAGTAATTGGTAACTTCTGATTGTACTGGCTGATAAATTTTGCACAAGACTTGTTGCTTGAAACTCCTATTGCTGCCCTTGCACCACATAATGCCGGCATCTTCAAGACAAAACGGGACAATATGAACACAGCGCTCCCGCGAGCTGTTGTAGCGGCCGCTTCGTACTGTAAACAACATAAGTAAGTGGTTTGCTTTACTCTCGGCAAAACTCATTGAGTCCCCAGGTTATCGGTCATGAGGGGCTGTATCACGAGTGGAGAACAATGGTACTTTTTTGTCTATAAGACCGACACACCAGATCAGGGGTCAGTGGCAATTGCACACGAGATAACATTAGGATCCAACCTCGAGAACTTTCCCCTTCTTTTGCGTGATTGGGTATGGCACAATGGTCTTTCGATCCGTCTTGCACAGCCTGATGTGTTGACAGGTGGAGAATGCAAGGGGATATCAGCAGAGATTTTTTGAGATCATGGATTAGCCATCAAAGCAGTCCCATATGGGTTTTTACCCGGTTCGTATCCTGCATATTCGCAACTTCCTGATCAGCTGGGAAGACTCAATCCGAGAGAATTTAAGCTGAGGACGTGATCTGCCAAACAGTACAGTCTTCTCAAATCCCGCGAGAACGGTAGTGCTGGAGCAGAAGGATGTGGTCTGAAGATATCCCGTGAATCTTCTTTCTGCATGAGTGCCCGCATGCTACGCGATCTTTGCGTTTAAAGCTGATGTGCATCACGTGAATCCTCCGTGTTGTCCCATTCCTCCGCTATGGGTGCTTTGCGGACATCACGCGTCGTCTGCCCAACTCACTGGCAAGTTACTTTGCTGGGAAAGTCCACTTCGTTTTCAGAGTGCAGGCGGCAAATAAGAAGAAATGCGAATGGATGGATTGATGACGAATTTGCCTGACCTCCAGGGACCGCTCGGTGGACGCAGACATATGGCTCGCCACTTTCCCGATTTTGCCTGAGATTCGTCCTAGCGCACTACAAAACCTTCACAGGAGGCACTCAAGGGACCGAAGTGTAGGAATGTCAGTATGTGGTTTGAGAGGCAACGAAATGCTATATTTTGGAAATGTGCATGCATCGTACCATATCATCATAAAGTTTCATGGAAGGAGCATGCGGAGAGCCAGGATATGCGAGGGATGTTCGGGGACAGTGCATTTATTCTTCGTCTTCCTCCTCACCCTCCTCCTCTTCGTCTTCGTCTTCTTCCATGGCAGCCTCTACGACGGCAGTCGCGATCCGGTCCAAGTCGCGCTGACCGTCCTGGCTGATTCTCCGGCCACCGTTTTCGGTTTGTTCGAGGACGCCAATCTTTTCGAGGGATTGGCAAATTTTACGTTGGACGGAAGCAGACGCGTCGCCGTGGTGTGAAGGACGGTTTCCACGTCTCTTGCGACCACCATGAAGTTTTGCAAGTTTTCCGATGCCGACGTCTTTGCGGAGGTAAATGTGCCGTGCAATGGCAGCTAGAGATCAAAAGGGAGATTATTTTATCAGGGAGCACTTCTGTAAGGTCGGATACGTACCTGCACGAATGTAGTACCAGTCAGGATCATATGGTGCAAGCTCTTTATAAGAGCCGGTTTTGACGAGATCGACCCATGTTGGGACCTCAAGCTTGCCGGAGCGCTTGAGGTGTGATGCGTATGCAGCGATGAAGGCTTCTGCGCTGAGCGTGGAGATAAGCTTTGGGAGCGGTGAGATTTGTGAAAGCGCACCTGATGTCTCTTACGCCTGGCATGGTGGAAAGAAAGATATGCGGAGCGTCGAGCACAGCGTTGGCGTTGTGCGTACGATGGAATTAGAGTTTGCAGTGGAGTTTGAATTCAGCCACCGTCTGTGCAGTTCTGATTAGTCAGCGGCATGTCTCAATTAGTCAGCAGCTAGTGCGATCAGTCATGATGTTGCCTAGAAAGGTAGAAAGGGATCTACTGCTCCCTGGCATGACGCTCTCATCCACGTCGATACACTCTCTTCCTCCCGAACTGCTCATTGAGATATTCGTATACTCGTCGCGCTATGGTGGTCCATTCACTCCCCTTGTTGTCTCTGCCGTCTCAAAGCTCTGGAGAGACATCTGTCTGACCACTCCCAAAGCATGGCAGCTCATCATCATCGACAAGTCCCCACGCTGCATCTCCTCCATAAGGTCACAGGCAGAGCTGTGGATCGCGCGCTCGGCCCCCCTCCCTTTCACTCTCGATGTCGAACTCGTCGACTTCGAGCGCCTCCTTCCAATCGTGTCTTGTATCCTTCCCCACTTGTCTCGGTGGATGGATTGCAGGCTGTCATATCAGGGTTACACGACCTACACCAGACTGTCCAATCTCACCCCAAGGGTCGCTGCGCCTCGCCGCATTCTTCATCACCTCGACATCCGCCTCAAGGCTCCCTTCGACTACGACGGTGACGATGACGACAGTATCTTCTTCTCTTGCAGAACGAACAACTTCCGGCACGTATCTATGAAGATAGTCACTTCCACTCTCCCCTCGTCAGAACTCATCAACCCACTTTATTTCACCTCTCTCGATATCACAGAATCCTCCACCCACACCGTCCGTTCACCGGAGCTGCTCAGCTTCCTCCTTCGCTGTCCCAATCTCGAACATTTTTACTTGCATGGTGTTTCGTACGAAGACAGCATCCTGGACACCTCGCCGATCGTCGTCACTCTCCCCCGATTGCACACCCTCTTGTTGGACCTTATCTGCATCCAGCGCAGCGTCCTCTCTCACTTGCACCTACCCGCGCTCAGAGAGCTCCATCTTCGTCATCTTAACATGGATGTCTCCCTGGACGGCTACCACTTGGAAGAGTACGGCGACAGCGACGACGAAGCCGACGACTTTTCCCAATCTCCCTCGAGCGATCACCACACCGGCATGGGTCTTCGGAAACTCATCCAACGTTCCCATCCTCCCCTCGAAATTCTCGACATGGACCTGTCCGACATGCGCACAAAGGACTTTACATGGGTTTTTGATCGACTCCTGCATCTGAAGCATTTCTCCATCGTCGGGTCGGACATGTCGGACAAAGTCGTGCAACTTTTCAAGCCCGAACCTGTGGCGTCGGTCCCCGGCTCCGCCGATGACCATTGTCGGGTCCGTCTCCCCCAGCTAACGACGCTCAAGCTCTTTGGCTGTCAGCAGTTTTCAGGGGATGCATTGATAGACGCGCTCAGCGCGCGGGTCATGTACACAGACGCAGCCACGCCCAACGAGACGCTGACCAGCGTCGTCGTGTCCGGATGCCATAACTTTACGGCCAGTCATGGCATTCAGCTTTCGTGGCACCTCCACAATCGTCTCCATTTCTCCTAGGAGACTGCTACCTATTGTTATCCATATTCCTCCTCGTCATCTTCGCTATCGTATCGTATATATTGTACGTGTACGTATATATATAACGGGTTTTCACTGACACTTGTATTTTCATTCACGTCGCATGCATGTACATTATGATCATGTCGATTAGTGTTGTGTACACCAGGAATGGAGAGCCACAGAACCTAATATGAACTTCAAAGCGGTCAGACCTCCTCCGACGTGCCATTGTCGTCCTCCAGGTTCACGGGAAATGTGTCGCCCACACCCTGTCGATACGCCGACTCTCGCAAAAGATGCCGCACGTCGGCAACATGACCAGGATTGGCCTGCCACACCCCGTCCTCGCCACGCTCGCCCCAGTGAAAGGTATGAAACGTGTCGACCTCGTACCCCTCGGCCCACTTCTGCCTCACAAACGACGCATTGAACGGGGGCTGATATATCCACCACTGTAGATGTTCCGAGTCGTCAGCCAGGAGAAAAAGAGGGGTGAACGACCCATCACGCACGTGGTCGACAAACTGGATTGGTTCCCCAGGGGGAAGGACAAGATGGACCGTCGTCGGGGTCGCGATCTCAAGGAAACAGTCCGTCTCGAGGAAGAGCGCCAAGACGTCCATGAACACCCGGCGGTGGCGGCCCGGGATGTACAGCGTGTCCACGGAGCCCCCGATAAGCCTTGTCTGCCCATGGTTCAGGCCCGCGAGGTTATCACGCAACTCCGCGGGCACCTCGTGAAACGCGTGCATGCAAACAGACACACCGACATGGGGGTCGCTGAAATTAGTCGTCAGTGAGGATGACATGTGAGGTTTGGAGTATCGGTGAGAGAAACTTACCCCCACCTAGAATCAAAGAGATAACTTGATCAGTCGTGCGAGTGTCGAGCTTTGCTGTGACTTACCACCAGTCAGGACCCCAGCCTCGCCATGTTTCTGTGAGATTGATGGATGGATCGGGGGAGATCATCGCAGGAGGGGCATGCCGGCTGATGTTCAGAGCCGATTCTGTAAAGTCACCAAAGGTTGGATTTGGAACAGGCTGCCCCCAAGGAGAATGATACCAAAACAGGCTTTGATTGAACCGTTGAAGTCGGGGAACGTTAAGGAGTGTATCAAAGGGTACCCAAAGATAACCATCATAACAGCTGTATTCACGCAAAGCTGTGTAGAGCATGTGATGGGCCATCTTGATAAATGATAAGTAATTGCATGCTTCTGCATAAAGAACGGTGCACTCTTACCCTGCCTGCCATTTTGTAGTTGAGGGGGTCACTCAAATCCTCGTCCGATTGGAATGAGTCCACAAGAACGTCATAGGAGTGAGCAAACCCCTTATCCTCACGAGTGGCAGGGCCGATGTAGACGATCTAAGTATATCGTTCATCCTAAGGATAGATCTTGAAAATTGGACCAACTACTCACGTTTGGGAAATAATCGGCATACAGTTCGTTATGAAAATCTAGGTTGCCATTATACCGAGCATGGCTGAAAAAGACAATGAGCAAGACGTTGCTGAAATGAGTATAATTGGCGATTGTCTTCGCGTGAATGCGAGACGATGATTCTGGCATACGGCAATCGGGACGGTCCCCAGATAGACCAGACAGCTTTCTCCATATGGACGATAGGTCTGAGGGACCAGTCCCAGAGTTCTGGGATACGACAACAGCGATGTATCCTAATGCCACCAAAGATATCACCGCAGTTGCAAAATATCGGCGAGCCTATGATCCAGACACTTGAAACATGTAGACTTCCACATTAGGGTTTAGAAGCTCACCGAAATCGGGATATCATGGGGGCGCTGTTCGTCTGTGTGTTGCCCGCAGAAAACAAATATACCAGATCCCAGGATGGCGATCAGACAGCCAAGAAATCCGGAGTACGGTGTTTGGATGGACCTCCAAATATCAGCGGTTATGAAAAAGGTCGCCGCCAGGGCAGTAAGAATCCCTTGGCTGACTGCACCATACTCTGGAATATATGATCACTATATTGAGCATCGGTAAACGATCGATTAGTTACTCACGTTGGATAATGTACATTGCTGCAATGCTTTTCGCAGCCTCTATCAGAGGGAAAGCTTGGAGTGCTACTGTAAAACGATCATGCAACGAATGCGAGATACCATGTGGCAGATGTAATATAAATAAAAGAGCATGAACGAGGCACGATAGAGTGAATATCAAGGCATTGACAAGATGTGCGGATGATGAGAGGTAGAGTCCATAAATCTAGATTTATGCAATCAGACGACCTAAAAATGGGGGCAACCTACGAACCACGTCGACGAGAGAGATCCATATTGATTCGCAAAGAGCAAACGCGACCAAAATAACGGAGAGGGGGGGGTCTGAGCCAACAAGCGCATCCTTGGGGATAACTGAGCGGTCACCGAGTGGTCAAGCAATCGAGGTAGGCCTACCCTGGCAATAAATAACCCTGCAAACTGATAACACATGAGCTTGACATTCTACCATACAGACATGTCACGAACCTGCAGGACAGCTGCATGCCAGAAATGGGAAGAAGAATGTCTCCAAGAGAGGATGGCGAGGATGCCCAGGACTGCGACAGGGAAAGCAAGATAGAGCGTAAAGGGGTCAACGAATTCTCGAGCCCTGAGATCCTATGGGAACACGCGAACATTCTCGGTAAATGAGTCCGCGAACCGTGGCTGTATACGTACAGTATAAGCATGGAGAGTGTAGACCAATCCGGCGACAAGGATAGGTAGCGTCGAACGCACGTTCCCAAAGGAGAAAGTGAATGCACTCGAAGGATGTGGCTCTCGGCAACTAGATTGACTCCTGGAGGTGGGAACCTCTTCTCCGTGTTCAAGAAAGGGAGCATTGTCAAAGTATGCTTCAGAGGAACGAGAGGACGCCGAGACGGGGATCCTTGACATGGGACGTGTACTTTGGAACCACCAAGAGATGAACCATAGGGAGAGGGAGAGCACAGACTTGATGAGATCACTTGCGGCAAAGTCAAGGCTGTCTTGGGGTGCTTGACTCGGATGTTGTACTAGTCTACCCCTTCGTATAGTCTCGGCTAGTATCCATAGCACCAGAAAGGTGACCTGTCACTGTAATGCGTCGCTGCTCCTACGCTAGACAATTCGCACCCACCACCGCTGTCGCGTCTAGCCATGAGAACGCACGAGGAATAGTAAAACTCATTCGGACAACCGAGCAAGCTTCTTGTGTGAGAAAAATATTTCATCGATTTGGTCATGCTAGATGACGTCATACATTGTCTAGTGTAGCTGCAATACAAACATCGCCGAATTCCGCACACACGTCCTCAGTGCGCCTGAGCACCGTTCACCCCATTGACGCCGTTGGTAGCCCTGATGCCATTGAGCTTGGCTTCCTGGATGTCACTAGTCGCATTTCCCGCTTTCCGTGCCACGAACTCTCTGCGGGCTCGCACACCCTCCCGCAGACGATCAAGTGCCGGAACGGTCATCTCCCAGGATAAGCACGCGTCAGTTACGGACTGTCCATACTTCAGTGCAGCCGGTCCATTGTGTGGAATGTCTTGCCGGCCTTCGACCAGGTTAGACTCGAGCATAACACCCATAATGTAGGCAGACGTGTCCCCGGAAGACAATTGTTGTACCTGCATGAACATGCTGCTTAGTCGTATGTAAAATCAGCAACAAAAAACCCTCACAATGTTCTCGACAACTTCAATCTGCTTTCGGTGCTGTTTTTGACTGTTTCCGTGACTACAGTCAATCTGTGCGGGTATAAAGATCAAAATAAGCTTTCCGAAGACCCAGATGAGCATTACCATGATTTTGCAAGGAAGTCCAGCCTTGTCGAGCCTTTCGTAGCAATCTTGAACGTGTTCGGCAGCAAAGTTAGGTCCCTTGGACCCTCCGCGAAGGATAACGTGGACATCGGGGTTTCCCTGCTCGGGTTAAGCGCGATAAGGGGTAAAACAGGGCAAGACTCGCCTCCGTTTCTATGATACTGCTCAGGCCCTCCTTTCCGACACTAAGGAACACATGGCCACTTCGAGCTGCCCTGCAGGCGTCAATTGCAATCCCCACGGAGCCATCCGTGGAATTCTTGAAACCAGTTGGCATGGAAAGTGCCGAAGTTAGCTCTCGGTGAACTTGAGATTCAGTGGTGCGGGCACCGATTGCACCCCAAGAGACCAGATCGGCTGTGTATTGAGGGGAAATGGTGTCCAAGAATTCACAACCAGCCGGCAAACCCAGCTTAGCGATGTCGAGGAGCAACTTGCGAGCCATGCGTAGCCCCTTATTGATCTGGAAACTCGAGTTCATATCCCTGACAGCAAATGACGTGAGGAGAGGAGAAGCGAGTCAAAATCCATGGCATACGGATCATTGATGAGACCTTTCCAGCCCAAGGTTGTCCGGGGTTTTTCAAAGTAAACGCGCATGACGATGTGTAGATCGTCCTTGGCACTGTCTGCATACTCCTTGAGCAGCTTTGCATACTCGATGGCAGCATCGACGTTGTGAACCGAGCATGGGCTATAGCCATTGAATCAACGATGCAGCCGCATAGGTGTATGGAAGGCGGCATACCCAACGACAACCATCAAACGGTCATCGACTCCACGAAACACGTTCTCGGTTGCGCGACGTCCCTCTAGAACGGTGTGCGCAGCGAGGAACGTCCTGAGCCAACGTTGTGGTGGGTTAGGGAGGAAGAGTGGACACGGGACGTCACTGACAAGGGGAGGTCTTCCTGTAGTATCTGAGGAGGAATCAGGGGACGAGTTGCCTTAACACGGTGGTTTTCGAGCCGTTGAAGAGCGTCTTTGTAAGGGAGAGCCATGGAGAGGTCCACTGGCAATGAACCGATCTGTTGAAGACGAGATGGTCGAGCGAGAGGTATGCTGAGGACATACTTTTGGAGGAGGGCTATATAAGATTCTTGAAGGACGTGGCCGGGATCAATACCGGATGTTTGGATCAGAAAAGGAGAGACTTGAGAAACGCCCAGGTGGAGGACGATGAAACGTCTCCAAGTCACATCCACGCCAATAGGCAAAAAGGTAAAGCACGTGCCTGGTCCATCCGGCGACGTTCAACTTCAAGCGACGAGTCCATCTCAATCACCAACCACGTCAACATGGATTTTTCACAGTTCAACTCTGCGGAACAGGCACACATGACAAAAATCATAGAAAAGAAACAGGCATGCGAAAAACAAATCTGTCGAACGTCCTCTCACCGTCGTCTTTAGATGCAAGACTTCTTGCGTCTCTACTCTGGCCTCGTGGAGAGGTGTTTCATGTCATGCTGCAATGACTTCACCAGCAAGGCACTCTCTTCTAAAGAGGTGCTGCCTCGTCTCATCACCCCATCACCCAACCTAACGCCATGTACAGGAGCAGTGCGTACTCCATTGCGCAGACAAGTTTTTGAAGCACTCCGAACGTGTTGGGCAACGCTTTGCTGAATTGAACGCGGGTACGCCCTCCCCTGGGCACGTTATCTGCACTGCTTACACCCTTTTCTCAGAGGCAATGACGCCCCCAAAGCCTTGAACTTTCCGCCGGTCTCCGTACTACATTTATCTTTGGAACCGACAGCTCAACTCCGACGGTAGCCAAGTTGGTCCTGTAGCGTGGTAAGACCCTCATAAACCATGCGTTCATGTGAGAACGGGTACAGATATTAGAGTAGCTTCGCGCTTCTTGTTGGCCCTAATATCATACCGTGCACATATCACTCACGAGAAGGTTGCAAATCATGTCGGATAACGCACCACCCTGCAGGTCAGTGTTCTTGGTACGTGCGACTTCTAGCGTATTCCCGATGGTTTCAGGTAGGCCAGATCCAGGGCCATAATGACGTTTCCAAAGTAAGTGACCAACTTCCCGGTAGCATTTGGTATCGAGGAGCATCTCCACTGAACAGATCTGGAAGTCGATTATACCACATTCACGAGCCTTGCTGTGTGCGCGGACACGCCAGATTGCACGCCACTTGCAAACCCATTTTGATGAGACTTTATTTCTTGTTCATGCGATCTTCGTCTGGGAACGGTCAAGAGCTTATCCCATGGGGTTTTGCCTTTACCACCCTCGAAGAGCTGTGGCATGAGTCACGAGCGACTGAAGAGCCAGCCAGAACAGGGAGGCACCATTCGGCCATGACCGTTTTCTCATGCTTCTTATCCTATACATCAACTTGTGCAGTGCGTGGGGCTCTGCTGTGATGGAAGAGTCGAATCTTGCCTTTGATCTCGCCGCGACGTCGGCTCCGCTTCCTCCACGATAATCCCGTTCTTTTGCGACGCATCGCGGAAGGTGAATACATTGTAGACAATGAAAACTCGGTCGGTCCAAGCGTTCAACTGGTCCCAATGACCACAGGTTCATCGACAATTCCGGGCTCAAAGGCTTGGTGTACACCGACATTCCTGAACCCCTTGTGATCTTTCCGACGTCTATCCTTGGTGGACCCCCTCGGATACCTACACACATATCAGGTTCACACTTAATCAGAGTTCGAGTCCGACATTTCGTCGCTATTTTTTTGTCGACGATAGTGCTGTTTCCTGTGAAAGCGCCAAGGGATTGGTTGCCTAAATATAGGGGTCGGTCTGAGTGTTGACCTTTCTCATTCGTGTTATACCTGGCCAGAATGTCCCCCTAGCATCCCCTCGTTGATAAACCTGCGCCATCCTTTTCGATGCCGGATTCAAACGGTGATAGCTTCAAGTTCCCCTCAGAAAGGGACGGCCAGCGCATCGAGAAACCGATCGGCTATTCCGTCTGGCGTTAATCTCGTCCGCTTCCGACACACAGGCACCTAGTTGCACGTGTGAGGCATGTCACTTTCGTGATGCAATGGCCGGAATGTGCACCGTCTCATGCCGAGAATTCGCCATTGTTTCATCGATTGGCGTATCATCAGAAAACGAGATATCTAAGTATTCTGATGTTCTGGTCGTCGGTGCGAGCTCTGATCCGGTGGAGAAACAGAAAGCGTTCGTTGAAAAACACAAGTTCCCTGTGAGGCTTCTTCGTGAAAAGGCCAGTCGTGGTGGGATGGTGCTCATGAATTATGCAGTATCCTGTCTTAAGCGATACAGACCAAGTCGCGCACAAGGCGTATCAAATTGAGTGGGGAATGTTCTGACTGACCGACGCTCGTATCATGTTCGTGATTGACCGCCATGGGATCATCAAGTAGGTATATTCTGTCCATTCGAACCATCTTGCATATGATCCGCTCACTTGGGGTGCGTTGAGCGTCATGATGAGTTTCAGCAGCCATGCAAAGTTCGTCGCCAAGGAACTCGAAAGAATTCATGCAACGGATGCTACAACGGCCGGAGCTGACCGGGACAACGCCACACTTCCTATAGATCCCTCTATAGCAACGGAGAGGGATGAACGGGGATCTGCGCATGACGCGTCTCCCCCCATCTTTCTGTGGAGAATCAAGGCATTCCTGATGTTGATCGCTGGCATACGTACGGGAGCCCATCGGTCTGTTCCGCGTTTCTCCATTTCTGATCGCCTCTTGTACACATTCTTCGTAGGAGTTAAGAAGCCAGAGGGTTGCTGTGGTATGGACCACACAGCTTGAAGCTTGCTAATGTGTTGTAGGTTCAAGCCTCACCGTGACTGGCAGGTCGTGGAGCCTGACATAAATATTGGTCACATCCCGAAAGCTTGGAACTAATTCCTTGGATTTCGCTCTCATCCGCTCCGCAGGTCTCCTCGAGAGATTGTCGTAAATAACAGCCCGGAAATAATGGCGCGGCAGATACGTCAGCCACGCACCTCGCACACAAGAAGAAGGTTGCCAAGTCGGCAATCCGCACGTAAAAAATGTGTGGGGAATCTTCGAGTTCCCGTCAGGCCGATGCACCCCAACCTCATCTAAACCGACGGAACAAGGGAACAAGGCACGGAGAAATGATGGAGACGCTGGTGTGTCTCCTCAGTAAATTTTGGTGTTCGGACGAATTACCCAGAGGACATTGAAGGCATCTAGACTCAGTTGACTCGGAAAAGCTAAGGATGAGCGAGAATTGTAATTGGACGGGACCTCGACACCCCGTATGGAAGCGGCCTCACAAGAAAACGATTGCCAGTGGAGAGCCTGTGAGATCGCTCACTCACTAGTGCTGAGAATTCTGTTCACGCCGCCTCCGAGTTGTGCCGATGGTATGGGTTACTTTGGAGAGGTGGCCCATCAGGAAGCCTGAGATCTCTAAAAGAATCCGAAAAGGCTCACCGACTCGGACAACGTGTATAGTACTGTGCCTGTCTAAATCTATTCTTGCTCGCTTGACAAGACTAGTAGTGACCGGGATCACCAATTGAAGCTCTTCCAGAATCATGATGCGGTACCGGATGGTGGTATGGGTCACCAGACGCGTGCCTCGGTCCGTGATTGCCTGCCAGTGAGCATGGGTTTTATGTGCCTAGCGATTCTGAGTAGCGATGATGCTGCTCCTTCGCTTGAGCCTGAGACGGGACGTCGTCATCTCCGTGGTAAATCGTGGATTGCCGCATCTTCCGATGTGCCAGTGGCAGCGTCGGCTGCAGAGATTCGCTTGCCGTGTCAACATGTCAACAACAACCTCGAAGCTCCGCGAACAGCCGCCCGCCTAGCGAGGTCATTCACATCGTTGACTTGGGTCGAACGTTGATCCACACCCCCTTCGCCCACTGTGGTGCCACGTCACGCTGATATGATAACAGCAAATCCTGCCGATTATTTGGTGCGAGTAGTTCCCCAAGTTGGTCTTATTCCTTGTTCAGTCCAACTTGAGCTGGTTCGATGGTGCATCCATGGATGAGGAAAAAGATATGTCCGAGTCGAGCCCCGAGTCGCCTATTGGTACGTCTGACCCTAGGCCTCCGGCGTGGATCCAGTCTTTTTCGACTTGCATACTGGAACATACAGAGCTGTAAAGATTCTCCTGATGCTTGCGGAAAGAGTACGGATGATCGGCCCGGCGCCATCTGCTGTACAAGTATTTCACCTATCCAAGTGGCTCTCATCCTCCCATCTCGCCATCTGGGGGTATTCGGATCGGCGGCGTGCAATTCTTGAGCAGGGAGAATCAGGTCGAGGACTATCGTACCGGTTACTCCTCTGCAAGATTTTTTATACTTCTCGCTCAACCGGCTTCTCCATTTCAAAGCAATGCAGTTGAACGATAATGGGGGTCTTGCATGAGCAGTCCTCTCTGCAGGAGCCCTCTCCCAAAAACTTGCGGTCGTGAGGGAATATGGCTTCGTTGATTGTAAGGATGATTCTGAGACATTGCAGCTCAGCAAGATAGGCACAATGGGAAACCCTTGGCACTGTTTGGAGTCTCAATTCGAAGGAGCGTGCGCGGATGTATTTCGACCGTCGTAAAGGGTTTAGCCGGGGATCCAGTATTCGCGCGGCGAGTGGTCCATAGAAGACCGTATCGTCTTCCTACTTGTGATCGTTTCGTCTGAGTGCCGAAGCTACTCGCTTGCCTTCTGATGCCAATCAACTGATCATGCGCAGTACTATTCGCCTTACTTTTCTCCCTTGCGGGAAAGGTCGTGGACTCGCACTAGTAAATATATTGGAGATGGCATCGTTTCCTATCTGCTCTGGATCTTGTGAATGCCGGTGTGAAATGGAGACGAACTGATTTTCTCAGAGTGCATCGGGAGGGCTAATCAATTGATAATAAGTGATTCTGACCCGGGCCCCCACTTTGAATCTAAGAACTTGACTGCCGGGATGCCAGCCTTGGTTTCGAATATCGATGTTGCTCCCACTGACAATCCGGTGAGAGCATAACTTCGGAGAGTAGCATGTCGATGCCATCTATTTCCGAGAGTCCCTGTGCTGCTGCCTCCGACTGGCACGACCGAGAGTTGCAATGTCTTCAACTGCATCTACCCCAACCTACTCCGGCCTTGTAGTACAATACCATAACTATATACACCCCACCGTCCATTGGCATTTCTCCGGTGGTGTCTCCATCCTCCGCAAACCGTATAGTTCCCAATGTCGCTCCACACCGCCCCCGGTGCTCGGTTTGAGAAGCTAAACCCACTGTCGATGCCAGTGTCGGGGTCCCAACGGCCTTGCATGTCGGTCGCATAAAACTCTCGGACGTTCAAAACGAATCGCGGGGAGTGAGTATAGAGAGGAACGTTAGATACAACCACGAACGCTGATCCAGCCTTTCCCAGGGGTTATATCGCTACTGAAGCCACTGGTGACGAGGGAGATAACAATCTCCGGTATGTATATGACAAGGAGAGCATTCAGGATGATCCTTGACCGATTGTACGTCGCAGTACCCACCAAAGAATGGCGTAAGCCCAACTTCCTAGAGCATACACTCAGCGCGTTCCAGTTTCCCGAATTCAGCGTATGCCTGTGAGCCCATTCAAAAACGCTCACAAACCACAAAGACAACCCACGTAATGGACCTGATTTTCGACTGGGTTGAATATGTGATGCGAGAAATAATCAGCTGGGAATTAATGCAGAAGATCAGCGCTCTACTTCTTCCAAAATAGTAAGCCCAAAAGCAAAAAGTTCATATGTGACTGGCCAGAGACGACCGTGCGGGAAGCTCACCAAACTCGCAGTTCCAAGTTCCAATAGTAGAATAACGAAAGGGTGGTAATGACCTCGCCCATGAAATTATTATAATGATTGTTGTTGGCGCGGAGCAATCCGCGGCTGTTCGGAAGGCAATCATGGTTAGCGACAACATCCTCGTCATCAATGTGATGCTGCTGCCAGTCACTCACCTCAATCGGCACATTGCAGATGTCATGCAATCAGTCCACTGCAGGAGGTTGATTGAATATCTAAAAGATTTCA
>QFES01008151.1:0-12110 GCA_003316375.1 Tylopilus plumbeoviolaceoides | reverse complement strand
GGTGGTTTTGCTTTGGGATCTGTCCCCGAGTTCTCGCTCGAATGAAGGAGCCACCGGCAAAAGAAAAGGCAAAGTGGCTGCAGTAACCCCGAAACTGTTCAAGACTGTTCCCGTCATGGAAAGCGTCGAAGCTGTAGGGTTTGTGCACCCTGAGCTTAATGACTTCACTATTAAATCGCCAAAGCTGCAATTCTTCACTGCTGGAAACAGGGGCGTTGTCCGGATCTGGGACCTGACAGAGGGCTCCGTCGCGTATTCACTTGCTATGGATGCCGCACCGACTGCTGTGGAACAGGAAGCAGAGAAGCAAATCGTTAACGCCTTGTAAGTGATTACACTCTCACTCATGCTTTTCTCATTGTTCTTGATGGTTAGTTACCTCCCGACTCCAGAGGTTATCGTTTCTGCACATGCGGATCAAAACATTTCCTTCTACTCCCTAAAATCCCGATCACTGGTTCGCCATATGATTGGTTATAATGACGAAATCGTCGACGCTCTCTTCTTATCACCACCAACCTCACCGCCAAATCCGCCCAATCAACCAGGGTCACGAGATACTCAGCTCGCGCTCGCTACCAACTCCTCCCTTATCCGCATTTATTCGGTTTCTAACCTGGATGTCCAAGTCCTGGTCGGTCACACCGACATAGTGCTTTCTCTGGATCAAAGTTTGGGTGGACGCATATTCGCCAGTGTAAGCAAGGACAGGTCTGCGAAGGTATGGGCTTATGCTCAAACCAATGGATGGGGATGCATCGCCGTATGTGAAGGGCATACAGAGAGCGTCGGTTCCATCGCTATGTCAAGGGTGTACAACGAGACCGACTCCCACCCCCGTTTCGCTTTTACCGGAAGTCAAGATCGAACGATCAAGATGTGGGACTTGTCCGAGCTCCCCTTGACGTTCACTGGCGCAGATCCTATGAAGTGCCACAGTCTTACGACTCTCAAAGCCCATGACAAGGACATCAACTCTCTGGACGTCGCACCCAATGACCAGTTACTTGCCTCTGGCTCCCAAGATCGCACTGCGAACGTCTACGGGATTTCCTATATGCCTCAGTCCGGTGGAAAACCTCCCCGAGGAGAGATCAAGCGCCTAGGGTGTTGCAAAGGTCACAAAAGAGGTGTTTGGAATGTCAGGTTTGGGAGGACGGAACGGGTCTTGGCCACTGGGAGCAGTGATAAGACAGTCAAGCTTTGGAACCTCGAGGGCTTTACGTGCGTCAAAACATTTGAAGGGCATACTAATTCTGTTCTTCGGGTCGATTTCATCAACCATGGAATGCACCTGGTGAGCACGGGATCTGATGGCTTGGTGAAGCTGTGGAGTGTGAAGGAGGAAACCTGTACGGCGACGCTCGATAATCATGAAGACAAGGTGCGTGCCGGATCTTCCAGCAGAGAGCCTAATGTGACGTGTCTTCAGGTCTGGGCGCTGGCCATCAGTAGCGACGAAGCAACGATTGTTTCAGGCGCTGCTGACTCTGTGGTCACCTTCTGGCAAGACTGTACGGAAGAGGAAGAGAAGGAAAATGAGGTAAAGCGTGCTGACCGAGTGCTCAGGTGAGAACGATCATGTGTAATCCCCGTTTGATTACATTCTCGTACAGAGAGCAAGACTTTATGAATTACTTGGCTATACACGACTATCGGAGAGCAATCGAACTTGCGCTTGCCATGCAACAGCCAGGGAGGCTTCTTGCGCTATTCGGAGATATTCGATCAGCTGCACTGGACCAAGGGTCACAAGGCGACACGTCTGTGAGCGGCAACCATGCGCTGGATGAGGTTCTGCGGACGCTCCCTAGTCCTGATCTTTCCCTCCTGGTACGATATATCCGTGACTGGAACACCAACGCGAAAACAAGTGGCGTTGCACAAGGCGTTCTCCACGCTATATTGAAGTTAAGACCCGCGGAAGAGGTTCTCGAGGCTTTCGGTCATACTTCATCGGATGGGACACAACGCCCGACATCCTTGAAGGAGATCATCGACGGCTTGGTCCCTTATACTCAAAGACACCTGTCAAGGTTGGACCGATTGGTTCAGGAGAGCTTCGTTGTAGACTATGTGTTAAACGAGATGGATGATGGGATCTTCAATGGGACAGACGAGATGATGGAAGCCGACGAATCCAGGTAGTATTCTGGTTGAAAAGTACATTACAAGGCTGCTGTAATTGATCATTGGGTGCTTGTATCTGAATCGCGATCGCGATGCACTCTCCCCAGCCGACATCCCATGACCCCGTTGAAGAGAAGGACCCATTCGTTGTCTTGGACGGTGTCCAACGATAACAGGTGTGCGTCCGCCTCGTGAATCCGATTGTTTTCCAGCAACCATCTTCGGAATACTCCAGAGATGCAGCCCACCGAAAGTGGTGGGGTGAACCACTTCCCCTGACGATACAGGGCTACGTTACATATCGACGACTCCATGACGGCACCCGACGTGTTGAACAAGATGACATCGTCGGGATGATGTGAGGTACGGGGTTCACCGAGTGGAGGAATGCCGACCCGTGCTCGGGCGTCGTTGTAAGGCTGTCTGTCTGTTGTCTTGATGGAGCCGGTGCCAGAGGTGGGTCGAGTGTCAAGGCAGACGGAGAGTATCGGATCGAATTGGGTATGGGTCTCCGCAGCAGGGCTAAATTGGGAACTGGCTGTCGGATCATACCGCAGTGGTTCGATGGGGGAGGCGGACGCCGTGATGTTCCCAGAGGGAGGGAAGACGACGCGCACCTGGTGGAGAGGGCAGAGTCAGAGTTGTCGACAGGCGACAAGATTTGCAATCACCTTGAGTGGGGCCCCGTTGTCGGTGCCGTTGAGGCTCTGGACAGCGCTGTCGCAGATGTGTCTGAGCGCTTTGTAGTCGAGAGAGTGATATGGTAGGACACGGTCGAGCTGGTAGTGGAGGAGGAGATACGGACAGGGTGAACCGTCTGGCGCGTTGTTCCACTCGAACGACTCCAGGGCGCGGTCGAATCGCGTCGTGCAGAGCAGCGATGGTGACATCGATTCAAGCTGTCACACTCAGGTCACACGCTGAATAAATACTGCGTCCGCTGCGGCATCCCTCTCTCTCGTCGACCATGTTCACCGTCAAAGCCACCTACAGAAACGAAATCCGCAGATTCTCGTTTCCCGACTCTGTTCTCTTTCCAACATACGATGAACTGCTTCACCAGGTACGTCACCCTATCCATCCCCTACCACCACCCGGCGCTGACGCACACCCTCAGCTCTATCGTATATTCCCTATCAACAATAATTATTATCTATCTAGGCTTATCTTTTCTCCCGACGCATTCAGTCCTGGTCGCATCTTAGTCGGCAGGGAAGTCCACTCTGCGGATGACTACGAATCTCGCGTCGCTCCTTTGCGTCGTCGCTGGCCTAATCCTTTGCTGCGCTTCACCATCTTTGATGAAACCCAGCACAAGGCCGCACCGAGCACAGTCCCAGAGAGATCGTCGCTCTACAGCAGCGTCACAGTGTCCCCGTATGAGTTGCCATCTCTCCTTCCCCGCCACAATAATACACTGCTTCCGTCCCCACCTTCATTCTTCCCCCCGCCACTTCCTCCCCGCCTACCGCCCGGTTCCTGTATCATTCCACCGCCACCCCCTCCGTTCAATGTTTCCGTTCCTCCACTTCCACCGTTATGCTCTTCTGCATACAGCAAGTCCTCGTCTCACGAGTACAGCACAGCGAAAGCGCAGCCTTGCTGTTCCGTCACGCAGGCCAAGGGAGACATCCAAGTGCTGCTGTCTTCATTCAAAGAGGATCTAGAGCGTATTTTATGCAGAACTTTGGGAACCGATTACACCTCCAACGTCAAAGAGTCTACGGGTAGTACCTCCAATACCGATGTTCCGACACGCACTCCCGCCAACCCCAGTGTAGATACTCGATGGTGTTTTGTCTGCAAAACAAGCTTCACTGGTATTCGGTATGGCTGTGTCAAATGTCCTTGGCATGTGATCGTGAGTTATTGGCTTGATAACATTCGGCTAACCTTCTCATGAGTTACCAGTGCCCAGCTTGTTTCGCCAAGTCGTATAGCGCTCACACACTGAGCTTTGGTCCTTCTCACGTTGTTCAGCAACACTCCGCTGACTCTGCCCCTCCGGTTTCAACGCAAACGGTCAGAGAAGACAGCACGGGAACCCAACAGTCATTAGCGCCTGGGTCTCCTGGTCCGGCCGATGAACCAGCACCCGTTGTACATCGTGGAGTCATCTGTGATAGTTGCAATAAGACCATCGTGGGTGTCCGCCACAAGTGCTTGGACTGCCCTGGTATGTCTTATGATCTGGCTTGGAGTTCCTTCCCTAATCCATTTTTAGATTATGATCTTTGCACTACTTGTGTGCAATCTGGAGCGACCGAGAAACACAACCCCTTCCACGAATTTTTTGATATCAAAACCTCGGGACCTGCTTACTTTCACACCGTTCTTGGTGATAGGGGCCGACCTTTCGCAAACCGTCAACATCCTGGCCATGCCCAAGCCACAAGGCAGGGACCAGCTGGCATCCCGACCGATTTACCTGCTCGTCACACTGCAACCTGCAATCTATGCGATTCGGCAATCGTCGGAGAACGTTATGTAAGTTTTCGTGATACATATTACCCTCGTATCTCGGGCTAAACATTTGCGTTAGAAATGTGTCATCTGTCCAGGTAAAGTCTTTTCCGAGGATCATAATAGGTCGAAACTAATTCAACTAGACTTTGATACATGCTCGTTATGTTTCAGGTAGGCCACTCCGTGTCACATGTAGACAACCCATTCACCTGACGGTCTTACAAGGATAACCATGGAGCAGCATCCAAGCCACGGGTTTGTCAAAGTGAGCAGACCAGAAGACTTGATGGTGAGAATATAGCGCTCAATTTAGGAATGCTAGTATTGATGATGGACTGCTTAGATACGTGACTCTGTTTCCCTGTGTCAAGTTGCCCACCTTGCGATATGCGATTGTAAGTTGACTGCCACATCGGTCATATGTACATGCGACTCAGCGTATTTCGGATGTAGCGTGTGAAAAGACGATTCGTGGTCCCCGCTACAAGGTGAGCAAACAACATACTGGCGCTGGCCGTAGTCTAATCCTTTACAGTGCATGCATCCAAGCTGTCTCGATTTTGATTTGTGCGGCGACTGCGAGGCCCTTCCTATTCCTGTCCATCCGCTGAATCATCCCATGCTGAAAATGAGGACAGTTGACACCATTATCCCGACCGTCTACAGGGTAGGGCAGACACAAAGGATGGATGAACCAGCCAGTCAGAAGGCTTCCGTAGTCTGTAGCGAGTCGAGATCCCCAGTTTTCCCTCCCGCAAGTCTACTCGCGAACCCAACAAAGTCGCCCGAACCTAGACCTGTCATTGTGGAGCACCCCCCTTCTGAAGAATTCCTCAGTCCACTTGGTAGCCCGGCGAGCGAGGTACCAGGGGTGGCACCTACTTCTATCCCCATTGCGCCCCCGCACCTATTGGTTGACGTCTCAGACCCACCTGAATCGCCCGGGCCAGTTCTCCCGGTTTTGGATATTTTCCATGAGCTGTGGCCTAGACTCAGTCAAGAGATGATACACCTGAATGAGGTGGGGGCTCCGAACGCTGAAACTATAACGCCAGCTGTCGCGGACGAAGCGCGAGCGAGCAGTCCCGTTGGTTCTTCTGTTCACCAGGCGGGTGGGCCCCCCGGGACGGATCCGGTTTCTCCAGTACCCAGTATCAAGTCGATCGTCGATGGTTACTGTACTCCGTCGTCTACGCCGTCAACTCACCAGGAACCACACGACATTACCCATTCCCCTGGTGAACACCGGGAAGTAGCCACCATGAAAGCTCCACTTCAACGTCTGGACTCGGCCTTTGTGGGCGACACAAACGTACCTGATGGTCAGATCTTTCCTCCTGGAGCAGAGTTTGTAAAAGGCTGGCACTTGATGAATAGTGGTGTGTTGCCTTGGCCTCCGACCACTGAGGTCCAGTTTGTTGCAGGAGAGATGTTTGCCCCGGAACGCAGTGCAGCCCTCAAAGCCAAGGTTGGCGTCGTTCATCCAGGACAGGACCTCGATATCTGGACCGGGGACTTGAAGGTATGTGCATACCTTTAGCACAACGATGATAACACCTGACTTTGGTTGAAGGCACCAGATGCTCCCGGGAGATATGTTGGCTACTGGCGACTCAATGACGGTCAGGGTAACTACTTTGGAAACAGTGTGTGGATCGAGTGAGCCATCTGCGTTTCATCCGAGGTCTCGCATCTAAAACAAATCTATAGTTTGACGGTCGCAGATCACCACTCTGATCATGCGAGTGAAGAATCGCTTGCGTCATCCTCAATGGTGATGCCTAGCGGTCATCCCACTAATTCAGTCAATGTTAGTGACGAACCGCAAGATGTACCTCGACCTTCGTTACTATCCACCAAGACAGTGACGGACGAGGTTGAGGATCATGGATCCGACATTTCTTCGGTCTCCCTTTTGAGTGTACCGACGTCAGACGATGAGGATGCGGAGTGGCAGGATACACGTACCCACTCCGAGCCCCTGGAGTATGTGGTGCTGTACGGTAGCAATCCCGAAGAGTAAACTATTTGGGTCTTCCTGTTCGTTTTCTATGCAGGACTGTGTATACTCAGTGTACTTATAACTTGGTGCAAGCTTGTATTCTGTCACGTGATGTGTGTGGAGTTCATAGGGGTAACGTTGATCGTGCACCCCTCAGGCTGTCACTACAGGCTGTACTAAACGACCGACTCCTGACAGGGAATGAACACGGAGGTTATCCCTTTCAAGTGATATCGCTCAAGCGCTTCTCCGGCCCATGGAGAAGAAACTATGGCGATTGGTAACACCCTCCCGAGCATTTTCCGGGAGGCAAGATCTACGAACTAAATCTGGCGCTGGACAGTCCAGGCGTCGCGTGTCCAGTGTCTATCTATCTGATAGCACGTATACAAGTGATTTCATTGTCATACCTGAGTTCGATGACCCGGTAAGGACACAAACCTCGCATGAGGGATCTATATCTCACACTTCCAATAGACACCCGCGATAACATCCTCTGGTCAACTGTCACCGAATGGTGATCCTAGTTACCACTATGACCCTGAATCAGTAAGTTCACATGATGACTCCTATCCCAGCGGAAGCTGTTACACTTGCGTTTCCAACACAAATTACGACGACGACCTTTCACGGAGGTTAGATTTTGCATACCAGTACATCCGCTCCATGCTATTCTCAGCATCACCCACACACTTGTTGTCTCCAGACCCTCAGATTATTCAGAAACAACCTGGGGTTCCACAGCATTCGGTGTTCAACCACCCGGTACATTCTTCGCCAGACCTGCCAAATCCTCATCCTTTTATTCCTAAGCCGACATCTCCCAAACTACCTTCAGCTGCTCCACCAGACGTTGCGCATGCAAATCCACCGAAGAAGCTAGATTTATGCATCAAGACAACCGTATATCCAATACCTCCTCTCTGCGACTCCCCAGACTCGTTCGAAGCCGTACAAAGGACTGGATCAACTTCGATGGACAGTTCTTCTCAATGCCACACACCTGAGACACGTTGGAGTCCACAAATTACCTGTACATTGAACACTCAACCTTCGGACTTCAAGCCATCGAAGCTCGTTAAGCGCAGCCGCGGCGTGGAGAAATCCGATATCACACCGTCCTCTCCCCCATCTTCATGTCCTCAGGCATCGAGGGGTGTTTTCCGCAAACAAGCGGTTGATACCCCGCGTACGGCAAATACACACAGGTGCCAGACTTCATTACCTGAAATTAGACCGCCCTCGCCATTCAAGGTCGACATTGTGAGTATTTTCACCGCCTGCATTCCAGTGTATTAATGTTTAGTAGCCTCTTCATCATGCATGGCACGACCGGCGAACCGACTTCAACTCTTCCTCTGTATGTCATTCCAAGCCAATTCAGTTGCATGAGACACGTCTCAGACGAGCGAGTGGCAATACCGAGATCCTGGCTTCGTTAGCCTGGATAGGAACGCCCTCAATGACCCCAAGTTCCCCTACCGCAAACTCAGCTTGTCCACCGGAAACCCCAATAATCTCACCGGATCGTTTTAGCATGGCGATTGCTGTGGAAGACGACAGTATATCAGACGATGCCTTGGTAGATCGTCTTGAGAGGGTTCGCAAGATAGGTCGTTCCTCCGACTCGGAACGGGCTCGAAAAGTTTCACCTTTGAGGTCACCGGACAGTACACAGTCTTCCGACGTAGGAGCTGAAAACAAGTATTTCTTGTCGTCCTCGTCACTGACACCAGGCCAGCTCACGAAACCTTGCGATGTGTTGCCTCTTCCCCTGATCACGCAGGCTGGGGATTCGGATTCGGAGGATACAGAAGTCTGGCGGGTGGCAAGGAGAGCCCTTTTATGCATCCGGGAAATTGTCCGAACGGAGAAGAGGTATCAAGACGCTATCAGGATGCTGCTGAATGCCCAGGTTTGTCTTCTGTTGCCAGCCAAACCGCCATCCTTAGTATGGTATCACTTAGACCACAACGCCGCCTCCGCCTTCGATGGTTCCCTACATTTCGGCGCTGTTTCGGGCCTCTGAAACGCTCCTGCGGTGCTACCTTGGGGACCCGTCTGCATGGGGCGTCTCCACGGCATTTGTCGCGTCTGAAGATGAGCTCGAAACAACGATGGTATCTTGGTGCTCCGTTGCGGGAGCGTTTTTCATGGACGGAAATGATCCACGATCTAGTGGATTAATAGGCAAATGGCGCCTCCGTAAATCAGGAGTAATGACTAGCCCTCCCTCGACTGTGAAACAAACATCCGTTGCTCCCAATACTCGACTGCCTCTCATGTTTCCCGGGATCAATACTACTACCAAGATCAAAGACGAGGGGGAGGGAGCAAGACAGCGCCCACCGGCCGAGCAAGAGCCGACATATATCCCTCTACGTAAACCCGCGCCAGAACGCAGAAACAGTCAGACTCTGAGCGATCAGTCACCTAGTCGGAAGTCGAGCGTTAGAGACCTTGCAATACAGCCGATACAGCGCGTAATGCGATACGTGCTTCTCTACAGAGGTATGTTTCTCCCGCTCTGATTATGTTGATTCCTATCCACATTGTCCTAGACCTTCTGGAGTGTACGCCACCGACATCGCCATCGTATTTGCTTGTCGGGCGTGCTCTGGAAGCCGCTACACGTATTGCCAATCATTGCGACCGGGTACAGAGGAACCCTGCATTCAAGTTTGTGCATGCTTCTTAGATATTTCCACGTCGTCAGTGGTTGTTCTGCATGTATGTACTAGCAATACTATTCGCAAGTCTATGTCTATATAGCATTCATTCGAATTTCCCCGCAATAATGGCATCTTTCCCCATCAACTCCGTCCGCATGTGCATAAATCCAGGGAGCTGACAGGACAAGTCGGTGAGGCTCCCGAGATAAACAATGAAGCACTCACGCTCAGTTTGCCTCCCGAATCACCAACTGTATATCCCAACCCATCATCCCCCAGTAGTGTCGGTGCCACAGTGACAATCAGAGCGTCGACAACAGGAGACTCCCCGGGGCCACGTGGTTGAGATACCTGACTCATAAATGTGTTGATCACGTTCGCGCCACCTTCTACCATGACACTGCGAATGTTGTTCTCGTATAGTCTTTGCAAGAAAGCAGGGATAGATAAAAGACCTAGAGGTTGGTTAAGAAGCCATTTCCAGGGATGCAAAAGATCGCACCAGATACGCATGGGATCTCGTACACCACTGCACCAGCTGCTTCCAGCGCAGATTTGCGCGCGTTTCTTTCCGGGGACTCGGTGCCCGAGGCAGAGAAAACCCAAGGTTGTCGACCCTTTCCGTCTCTGTAGTTTTTCAGCAGCTTGCAGTCCGTGCGAAGGCGCAGATGTGAATCCAGCACGACTGGGCGAGGAGCCGTGATGTCTTGCTTGGCAGCGTCGGGAATCAAGCGAACTAGAATCACAACGATTTGCGTCGCACAAGAGAATGGGGAGGGCGTCGGGCAAGCTTACCGTTGAGCTGAGGGTCATCATTGAGAGCCGTGCTTATGCCGACAACGATGGCATCGTGCATCGCCCTCATCCTCAAATCATGTGTGAGTGGACGAGATCGCTTTCTCCCGCGGGCCAGCACACGTACCAGTGAGTCATGAGCATGCTTTCTGCACCGCTCAGGATGAGCGGTCTCCCTTTGCTCCCCGCAATCTTGCCATCCAATGACTGAGCAAACGTGAGCGTCACAGAGGGAAATCTTTTCCCCTCTCTATCGGTTTTTTGGGGGTGTCGCGAGGGAAGCACATCGAGAAGAAACTCGCGGATAGTAGGGTCCATGCTCGGGGTTCAATCGATCTTGCGGCGATAGGGCGAGGAGGTACCTTTATGTAAGATGTTTCAAAAACATGAGAGCGTAGGCATATCAATCGATCACGCCCGGGCCAATGATGTAGAATGTTGGCGCAATGCGGACCTGAGAAAAGGATCAGATCAAACGTGGACGAGTAACCTGTCAGCACAAACCCAGCCGAAGAGACAAAGAAATAGAAAAACCACCCAGCCAATGACAGACGCGTCGCGTGGGTTTGTGGACTGAAGTCACATGACCTATGCTTATATATACCTGCCACACTCAAGGACACCCAAGTGTAATCCAATCGAATCATGTCGGGACGTGGAAAAGGCGGCAAGGTCAGTGTTGCGGCGACCAGCACAGTGATGGTAACTCACCTGATGCTTTCAGGGACTGGGCAAGGGGGGCGCTAAACGTCACCGTAAGATTCTTCGCGACAACATCCAGGGTATCACCAAACCAGTCAGTGACACATTCTGAGTGCATGACCATGTTGTCTGAGCTTCTCGCAGGCCATCCGTCGTCTAGCACGTCGTGGAGGTGTCAAACGTATTTCTGGTCTTATCTACGAAGAGACCCGTGGCGTTCTCAAAATCTTCCTCGAGAACGTGATCCGTGATTCGGTCACATACACGGAACATGCCAAACGGTATGTGTGCATTTATTGCATGAGTGCGTTCCACTGACCGTGTATCAGCAAAACCGTAACTGCTTTGGATGTCGTCTACGCTTTGAAGCGTTCAGGGCGAACGCTGTATGGCTTTGGAGCATGATTTATGATGTTGCATGTACTGTAGGCCACTGGGACCAGTGACATCGGTGTATTATAGTGATATCTATTCTTCCAATATGACCGGGAACGCAAGGGATATGGGCGCGCGTTTGTGCGATACTGATCTTCCTTTACAGCAACCTAGGCGAGTCGGGCGTGCCAGTGGGGCCGCTCAGACTGGCGGTCCCGCCGTATTTCTGTTTTCGGTTTGTAGTAGAGTCGTTTGGAACATATGCAGTCCAATTGAGTAGATCGGAAAGCGCAGTATTAAAAACATGAAAGATATGTTGCTACGCTCGACCAGAGACGCACTACGACGTACTGAGTCACTTCGGGGCATCTACAGAATCGTGTGGCCGTGTGGTCGGACTCGGAAGTTTCAGCGGACTGTGAAAAAGATACTACATACATCTACGACCTAAACGGACACCGAATTTTCACGAATTTTCACTGGGCATGATCTCCGATCCCAAATACATTGTCAAGATGGATGAGGAGGCCGATCCGATCCAGAACGACCAGGATCCCGAAGCAGAAAGCGAAGAAGAACATGCCGCAGATGAACCAAGTGCTAGTGGTAGGCATATAGGGACATAATACACACTCCCAACCTCCTGACAGCAATCACGGAACCCAGGTCAAAAACGAAAGAAGAAAAAGAAAAAGCCCAAGAAGAAAAAGGTCCAACAAACTGATCCTCCTCGCGTTGGACTCTCCAAGATTTTCACGAACGGCGTGTATCCCGAAGGCGAGATCCAGTCGTACAAAGACGAGTCGGTTATACCTTGTATCGCCTGTTCCCACTTATCAAACGAAAATGCAGCAACATATGGAGAGTTACGTCGGAAGAAAAGCGGTACAACGAAAAAATTGCCATGGAAGATCCGGAGATCACGTACAACAACATTCGTCGTGCTGCGGAAGTCCACCGTCAAGTTA
>QFES01008149.1:0-33981 GCA_003316375.1 Tylopilus plumbeoviolaceoides | reverse complement strand
AGCAGATATCGCTCACAGTGGCACCGAGGGGAAGCTCATCCCACTTGAATAGACCAGCTAGACAACTCGTTCCTGCTTTCCTCCAGAAATTATACGAGTACGCCCTCATCTAATCTTTGCCCAGGGGACCCGTGATTTACTCATCTCCGTCGCTCGCTTGGTATCCGATAGGATGGTCAGTGACCCCGCCAACCAAGATCTCATACGATGGTCTGATACAGGCGACTCCTTCTTTGGTAGGAAACCCCTCTCATCATACGCGCCCACCTCGCGCCACGCTCACGTCCAACCCTCTCGCAGTCCTTGACCAAGAGCGATTCGCGAGCGAAGTCCTCGGGCGCTGGTTCAAGCACAACCGGTTCAGCTCCTTCGTCCGCCAACTCAACATGTACGGTTTCCACAAGATCCCCCACCTCCAACAAGGCGTCCTCCGTGCCGACTCGGACACCGAGTTCTGGAACTTTGAGCACCCCCATTTTCTCCGCGGTCAGCCTGACATGCTGTGTCTGATTCAGCGCAAAAAGCCAGCGGGTGGCGACGACGCGCATACTGGTACAGTTCCGGCGGCGACCAAGGACGCGGCGGCGAGTGGGGCGGTCAGTGCGTTGTCAGCCAATCAGCTGATAGACATCAACTCGATCGTGAACGGGATACAGGCGATAAAGCGGCATCAGGCATCCATCTCGGTCGACTTGAACGAGCTCAAGAACTCGAATCAGCATTTGTGGCAGGAGGCGATGGCGGCGCGAGAGAGGCATAAGAAGCATCAGGATACCATCAATCGGATTCTCAAGTTTCTGGCGGGGGTGTTTGGGCATGGGGATAGTCAGATGCGCAAGGACGAAGATGCGTCGCATGCTGTGGTGGCGAGGAAACCACAGAGGTTGTTGATCGCAGATGCGCGGAGTGGACAAAAGCCGGACGGGAGTGATGTCGCGGAAGAGGAGTCGAGGTCGAGCATGGAAAGTGCACGGTCGACGAACTCGACGGGTGCGTCCTCTTGCGCGATCGGTGCTGTTCGTGTGGTTGATCTCCAAGTTTAGATTTCTTTGCGTCGATGGTTACGCCTTCTGCACAGCCTTCAGAACCGTTCACGAGGCCGAGATTTGCGTCGGTGGGACCGAGCGTTACTGACGCGCCCACACCGGTGGCAACAGAGCCAAGTCCCATCCCACTAGAGACTCAACCTGCGCCGGTTGCTTCACCGCCAAACGCAACGAATCCCGCATCACTGGCAGCGCCTACGACCACTCCGACATCATCACAGCCAAACAACGACCACATTGTACAAACGGCGCTCACCTCCGTCCTCAACTCACCGACACAAATGCAGAAACTGCTCGCAGCACTTGCGTCACAGTCCATCTCCCCCGAGGTGTTTTCCTCAGCCACTCAACCACATCACCATCCACCTCTCATCGCACCATCACCGTATAATAACAATCTTCAATCGCATACTCCCGGTAGTAATCCCGCAGCGGGCAGTGCTGCCGCGTCGTCACGGCCGCCCCCGACCTTTGATTTCGCGTCATCCAACGCGTTGTCGCCGTTTACGCTCTCGCTTCTCGGAGCTCCTTCAGAACCGGAATCATTTGCGCTCCAGCAACAAGACGAGCGGCTTCAAAAGAGCTACAAGTCCACCGTGGAGATCAACAATGACGTGGACGAGCTGCAAAGCAACATTCAATCGCTCATCCAGAGCCTGGGTATCGATCCCACAGCGCTGGATTCGGTCATACCTGCTGCTGAAACCGGCACGGGCGTCAGCGGTGGCGGAGGTACGCCACTGCCCGCGGGCGACGTGGACATGTTCCCGCCCGTCAACATCGGTCCCGGCCAAGACTTTGACTTTGACTCGTTCCTGATGGACATGCCGCGTGCCAACGAGGAGGACGGGGACTTGGACAAACTGGCGGAGCGGCTGGACCCGTCGACGGTCGTCGTACCCAAGGCGTCGGATCAGTCCAAGATCGGGAACGCGTCCTCGGAGCAGTTGCATGCGTTTTTGGACGAGGTCGCGTCGCAGGATGGGAGCGAGGGGGGTAGTGGGATGGGTGCGCCGGGCGTGTCGTCGTTGCGTGGGGCGCCAGCCTTCAAGGTGCCTGCGGGTGCTGCTGCGAACGGTGTACCTGGTGTCGGTGCGAGCGCGGGGACGCGCGGGCGGAAGCGCAAGTCGGACGTGATCGGGGACGAGGTACATACGCACGGGCCACCGGAAGCGCAGGTGGCGACACCGACGGGCAGCAAGAGCAAGCGCAAGAGATAGATGTGGGCTCAGAGGATACCGGAGCGCGCCACAGTTTCGAACGCATACCCATCGTCTGTCGAGTCACCCACTGAAAAAGGTCAGGTTAGGTGCGGGACGGGGGCACCTCGGAGTCGCCTTGACCGTTGACGCCAGGGCACGACGTGCATGTATATTGCGGGCAACGTGGGCCATGTATGATCGACGAGTACTCATCGCCGAAGTTGTCACAGTATCTCCACTCCTTACATTCCTTCCTGTTATTTAGTGTACACCTCTCACTGTTGTCACAGTACCTGTAGGTTATCTCGTTTACTCGATCCGCCATTGTACAGATAGAACATAATACACTAGCTTAAAATTGAGAATCCACCTGTATAGTTCTTGCTGAGCGTTGGCTTCATGTACACTGGCATTCAGTCATTTTAGCGGCCAAACCAGTCTGGATCTCTGCCAGACACTTGTACCATGTTCAATATCACCTTCAAGTTTCTCGTCTTGCTTATCCTGCGATTCGGACATCCCCAGCCCAAGCTACTGTCAGCAGTCGACATCTGGACAACCACAGCTGGTAGACCTACTGATGGCGAGGCTGTCCTGTCGGATGGAGCCATGCCAGTGAGCACCCGCATCCACCACCACCTTCCACGCCATTTACATCTGCATGGGAACGTCTCCTATATCATCCACTTCATTGCCGACTCGCACTTGGAGGACAGGGCGTGACTCATGACTCAGAATCGCAAGCAGACACACATACCGTTCCAACGATTCGTTCACCGCTTTTTATGCGAGTCCACATGGTGCCCTGAGTGCCAGTGGGCAACGAAATGCATGCGTAGGGCCACTGGCACGATCACCGCGCAACGACCAATGAAAAGGCTCTGCTGGATGATCAATCGTCAAGCCATATGCACCACCATCCGAAGTAGGCGGTGTGTTCGACGCCGCACCGTGTTGCATGAGGTGTACCGTGCCCATGATGACTGCCGGTGGCTTTGATCTGTCCCAACGCATACCACGCCAGAGTGGGAACCTCTGCATCATCAGTTTTTCTAGACATAAGTGATTCAGGCTACGACCGAGGGCCGCAGTCGAATAAGTGACCTCTCGCTCCCTTGCTGGGGAGAGGGTGCATACAGGGGATCCTGCTCAGTCGAGGGAGATGCCAAAGACGTGCTTCAAGTCGGTCATGGCAAATGAGCACTCTATATGTATCAGGATTATGTGAGTGAAGGTGAGGAGAGTAATAAAACAAGAGAAGCGAGGAGAACACGGATACTAACAAAATGTAACAAATAGAGTTTTTGAAGTAAGGGCATGAGAAAAATAAATTCGACCGTACCATAGGCGTCCCATGACTAGCATGACTGATGGTCCCTCTCAGAGTACATCCAGTACGCGTGTGCTGGACAACAGCTTGTTCAACACCACCGGTGTGATCTCGCCCATTTGGACCATGATAAGTGTCTCCGTAGCAACCCTCCTGAATGCCGTAACCTTGCCAAGGTTCGGGGTGAGCAACAGTGCACCAAACGGTTGTTTCAGTCGGGCGATGAACTGAACAGCTCGTCTTTCCTTCGGCGACACGGTGGAAGGAGGCTGGAGAGATCCTGCGTCTTTGGCACGTGTGGTGGACAGTCTACCAAATGGCAGAGCGAAGCGAAAGCGGGACGATACCCTTGTCGCGGGTGCGGCGGGGACAGTTGAAGGCCTAGCTGATGAAGCCGGCTCGTCTAACGAAATGGATTGACCGTCATTGCTCCCGTCAGGAGTCGTCTCGACTCCATTGACGATGAGCGATCGGTCGAGGAGAAAGTCGATCCATGGGTGCACGAGGTACAGAGAGCTGAATTGAGTGAGATCTTCCTCGGACCTAATCTCCACATCTCCGAATGCGTCCGTCTGCGCACGAAACGCACGCTGGCCTACATTCTGAGCGACGGATACAGTGCCGAGTTCGAAAATAAGGCACGGGAGCTTCATTCGCTGCCCAGCAACTTGAAAGACGGGCGGCAGAAACTCTTCTATTTGCTCGTACAGCTTGATGATCAAAGTGGGATTGAGGGAAGAGGCACGAAGGGTGGCGGTGATCTTGTCCATCTCGGTGGTTCCGATGGGGGGCGGAATATGGAGGGGCACCAGCTGCTTGAACACGGTGATACTACTCGGGAGGCAGCTGTTGAAGCTCCCAGATTGTCCCGTCCACGCAAGAACGCTAGTGTCTCCAGAAGCCGACAGTACCTGCGCCAATAATCGCCCGAGGGATTGGTCCCCCTCCCCGTACACAATGCTTAGGGACATCGAGAATATCCCAAGCAAGGCGTAAGCTGAGTCCTCGACGTAGGTTGCCTGTCGCATTGAAGCTAAACAGAGCTTCTCACGTATATCATTCAAACCCGGTCGCAGTGCCAAAGCTCGTTCTGAGAAGCCTGTTGCTTCCTCCATCTCCGCAAGGATCTCGGGGGACTCCTTGTGATTCGGAATGTCAAGGTTCATGTACAATTCCCAATCTTTGGTGTAGAACCGAACTACTTTTGATGCATGGTATTCCTGGAGTGTCCACGCTCGGGTGTTCCAGATGCTTTGTACCAGGTCGCCGCGCCGCGCTGGAGAGTGAACGTCCACGAGAAAGACGACCGTCAGGGCGGAGCCCTGATACGAATGGAACATGCAGACCAGGGCTTCTTGCAGCGTGACATTATCCACTCTATTGATACAGCACGTATCACTCCATGCCCAATGCAAGCCAGCATCCTGTACAACACGGCAGAACCTCTTGAGTTTGTCGTGGGTGGGAGATGGCTCCAGGTCGTACACCGTGGTTTTCATGACTTCCTCGAACAAAGGTTCATTGTCTTGCCACTTGTGCGAAAACATCCCGTAACGAAAGTATTTTGAGACGTCAAGTTCGATGCGGGCCTTGTCGATGCAGGTTGTCATGGAGGAGACCAACTGGTCGAAGACAGGGAGGGACTCAAATGACGCGGCCCGTGCTAAGGGGTCACAAAGTCGGCCAGTGATTGTGTTGATGAGCAATCGCGGGGAGTCACCAACAGCTTCCTGGATAGCATGGTGGATTGCTTTTCTTGTCCTTATTGGATCAACAAAATTGTGCTGAAGCGCTGGGTGGCAAGGTCAGTAGATAGGCGTTAGTATTGGGTCGATGCACGTACCGCGAATCTCTGGATCAGACGACTGCGATATAATTGACAACATTGTTTCGAATGCACCGATTGCATCTCCATAATGTCCGGCCTCGTGTAATGCGGCATGCTTCCTTTCGTATCCCCATGGAGACAGCGGAGCTGGCTCGATAACCTGGCAACGGTCTATCGATAAGGAGTAGCCTCGTGAGACGAAGCAACGTACCCTGTTCGCATCCTTCAGCGCCTCCTCCGGCAACCCTTGGAGCAAGTATGCCCTGCTGCGCTTGACGAGCAAACCTTCCGGTGCCACCGGATTGATGGACAGAGCAGCTGAATAGCGAGAGATGGCGTCGTAATAGTTTTCCGTGTTCATCGCCGCATCACCAAGACTCTCTTGCTGCATGGAGCAACGGCGTCTGAACTCTAGGACACAACGGTTATATCAACGGCACCCAGACATTGTGCGAGACCACCCACCGACAACCCATCTTGCGTGGTCGTCAGGTACACTCTCCTTCTCGAAGGATACGTCCATCTGGCGAAAGCACTCCGTAGCGTCCATTGTCCGACCAACCGTCTCGAGGCGTTCACATATTTCGCGGTAGATCGTAAATCTAGAAACGACGAACTTGAAAACAAGAACGTCAGGCCCCCGGAGGGACTACAGTAGAGAGCAACAAAAATACTTACATCGACCGCAGAGCGCAGGGCATCTTCCCAGGACTCGTGCGCCAACTTGGCTTTGACCCATTCCCTCAAAAGCAGCGTGGAAAGAGGTTGAAGCATCTCTGCATTGGTATCGCGATTCGAGGTCAGGGCTGCAGTAGTCTCGCTTTCCGGAGAGGAGAGACATTGTCGGGTAAAGTCTGCAGAGGGATTCTGAGCACGCCAAAAGTAAAGAAGTAGATATTTCTCACCCGAAACCCATTTCGTCATGAGTGAACTTGTATAGATTTTTTCGCCGAAAGTTACTACCATTTTGAGGAAAGTCCCGCTGGCATCCTCGATACGTCCTACTGCGTACAAGGCTTCGCACAGTCGCTGTTGAATGGCGATGTCGAGATCATCAAACTTCCAGCCGGATATCTGTTCATGGCGAAATCGCGTGAATGTCTGAGGATACATTCCAGCGAAGGTGCCAACCAAAGAGATAGTTTCGAGCTCTGAAAGCTTCAAGGAAAGGGCGGAAGAACCAGCGCTAGTAAACGACCTCAGTGCTTTTTCATAGTCGTGTCCGTCCAAGGCAGTCAGGCCCACACGAAACTGCATTTGCGCCTGCAGGAATGGTCATAATCACTGAGACGACCTATATATCAGTAGACGTACCTGAACGGCACGACACAATGATTTGTCGGCTTCCTCACAAGCATCTACGAGATCCCTCATGCGCCTCACTCCCTCCTCTTCATTGCCGCCAGTCATCAAGATGATGACGGGCTACGCAGAATGACGGTTCGTCAGCGGCAGAGTTCGAGTCATACGCATACACTGTACCTTGAGGAGGAAGAGGAGTAAAGCGTGCCGTGGTTCGTGAAGGAGAAATGCTTGATTTAGTTCCTGCTTCGCGGAAGAGAGATCGCCCTTGCCAGCGAGGGCGATGCTCATTGCAATACGAGCTAAGACCGTAGGTTGAACTTGGATGGACTGCACGGAATCAGCATGTGTGCACAGCAACAAAGACACGAAACTACCGCGCGTGCATCCCGTTCCGCAAAATCCCACTGCTTCAACCGGGTCCTCACAATAGCGAGATTGGCGAGCCTATGGTGTTCAGCAATTTGCGATCCTTGCGAAAAAAGTGCGACGGCGGACGTCAAATCATCCCGATGCCATGCGCTCAATGACACGTTCTCAGCACAGATCAGCTATACCGTGACAGAAATAGAATATTGATGGGGGTGGGTTCAGTCACGGCCACAAGCAAAATACGTGCACCCACTTACAGGCTACAGTTTATGAATCAGCACAGTTCAATCAGACGAAATATCGCAACATACAGGCTAAATAGCGTTCATAGGAGACGTGTGGTTGAGGGCCGTATTTCGGATAAGTTGCAGGGGCTTACCTGATCATTGAAATCCTGCTAAACAAAGGTTCAAGTAAGTCAGCAACGGTGACGGTCAAGGCAAGCCCGACATATACACTCACCATCAGGCATACGACGAAGGGGCCTTGATAAATTACGTGCAGGGGGAAAGGAGGAAAGGACTGATGGGAGCAACAGGCTAACAATTCCAGTGACAGTGCAGGCCGAGTTGCTAGCGTAACTTGCATTTTGCACGACGCTTTCGTGAGATGTGTGGAATAGCATTGACTCGGATCCTCGGAGAAACTCCATTTCGGAGGTTCAAGTTGTGCGGCTCTCGGGCCAACTGAAGTGGCTAGCCGAGAGAAGTTCTCACACAAGTGACACGACGCATTTTGCAGAATTCAAACCTCAACAAGCTAGTATAGCATTGAGAGATATTTGAATCAAGTTTTATCTGTTTTTTCTGACCATACTTGAAGTTTTGGTTGGTTTCATCGTTTACATGTTTCAACTTGAGTGGGGGGGCCCAAATTCAAGCGTGGCACATCATCTGCCGCACATGGGTGAAATTGAATAATTTACTTCAAGTTAAAATACATATTTAGCTAAGTACTAAATTCCGCAAAACGCGTCGTGCCCAGTGCCAGTGGAACATCAAAGTCTCTTCTGAGTCGACAAGTCCTCAAGTCTTTCCACTCTAATCAGTACAGAGTACTGAAGCTTCGTCAAGCCCGATCTCGACTCGATCTGCTTGCCATCCCAGTACCAGTGACATGATTGCGCTGATCTCGTTCAACGTTCAACGTTCAGCAACCATAAGACTCGCGGCAATGAACAGTTTGTGATTCTCACTGTGGGAAGCAGGAACCTTTACTTGCTGAGCATGATATGCTATTGGCTACCTCTGGAAGTCGTGACGTACTCTAATAGTTCAACACGTGCGAACTTGAACTAGTGATCTCACCGTGACTCACCCGCTGGACAACTTCTTTCTGTCAGCGTGTTACATACTTGCAAGTACTGCCTCCTGCCCAAACTCTCCCTAGGCTACCTATCCGAAGATGCTCATGAAGGTGCTCCGGCGTCTGGTACACTTGTTCAGATTCCTCCTTTCCTTTTCCCGCAACCTGCGATTGTTTCCTAGGTGCTGTGCCGCATTAGACTGCCTCGTTCCAATTTGGCGCTACTCGCCATCTCACATCGCGTTTTCTCGTGATCCCACACAACCCTTACTGAGAAACAAGGTGGTGGACCAAGAGTCGGAGCCATCAACCACCATTTCCTTTCCCTCTGGTGGCGATCGCGCTCACCCTCCAGCAGATAATCGTCACGTGGTAATCCAAGTGGGGCCTTCGACACCTTCCCGAGTTCTGAGTACCTCCATTTCAGCTGGTCCACAAGTAGCGAACGAACAGGCCAGACACTCTACACAGTCCGGGCCCGCCTGGACTCCTAGACCTGGAGTAGCTGATGGAAGGACACGATACGCTCTGCATGAAAACGAGCGGTATGTTCACTGACAAGGTTCCGTTCCCTACTAACGGTAGATCCTAGCAAGGCTGCAAACTTTCGAATCTTGGCTGGAAAGGAGAATCTTGTGTATGCCTCTTGTCTCACTTCACCTGGCATACCCTCATTTCACTCTGTTCTGAGGCTTTAGTCAGTCCCCGCCACCACTAGGTTGGCAAAGGTTCGTTCATCCGGAAGGCAATCCCTTTTTTTATCACGCATATTGGGTGCGCTTCACCTACTCTTACTCTCTATGTCCCCTTGGGATGACACTTTCCCAGCGAGTCTTCACCGACACATATATTACTGTGGAAAATGGGCTTGGGGATGACATCGTGGCTTCTGCAATAAATCTCGTCGGAGAAGCAAGTCAAAAGAAGCTTTTGGATGATCACACGGAGATCGTCCTGAATGTGAGCTTGGATGGTGTTAATGGACAGGAGTGCCATTATTATTTTGTCGATCACATCAATCGTCGTCTCTTTTGGCTTGCTGATGTGAGAGTGAAAGATTTGTTCGGAAGGAGATTTCGGGGCGTTAATCGTGTCAGCCAGATCAGTGGGTATTCAGGAGCTTACAAGATCATTTCTAACGCACGGCTAGAGTATCTTCTTGAAGAACACTATTGGTATATTCTGTCCTACGTACCCCAGGCAAGCTCTTCGACGCCTCCACGTCGTTCCGCCCTCGCTGATATCCGTTTTGCTCCAGTTTGTGTGTCCAACCAACTACTGCCAGGTCTCACTGTCAATACTACCCTCACAATCGACCATTACCCAAAGAGGTCTTCGACGAGCTAAGAGGAATGTTAAGCTACGCCAAGGCTGGTACGTGAGCCAAGCAATCATGCACCGCACATTCATAGTTCAGTTGATGTCCAGATATCACAATGTCCGACACTTCTCTGAGTCCGTTTGCGCTAGAAGAGTTGAATTCACTTCTAGATATTGTGAAATCGTGTTCAGGAATGTCTTGTAGATACACATTCATCGGTAATGCTGACTATTTCTGCAGACAGTGTCGAGGCACCTAACGAGTATAACGTGTGTATCGTTGGTAAGACTATTCCGCACCTCACTGTCAATGCGTGGCATTCAATTTCTGAAAAGCTAGATTGATGTTGACTTTCGGCAAGCATACCGTTTTATTCATATTCTGGTAATCCACTATGAAGCTGACTGGGCGAACCAGCCCACTATAAGTTTGAAAACTTCCACGGGCAAGATTGTGCACGTCTCGATGCAGATGCATTCATTTTTGGAGAATACCTCTGGGAGGAGCGGCTAATTTTCAAGATTGCAAATATTTTTCTATTTGGGTCACTCAAGGAGCATGCCCTGCGGTCACGGCGTATATGGGCCGATTACACCATCATTCAGCCGCGCTGGAAAGACTTTCTTGTTAGGGTGACGAATGAGCTGACCCGGTATACAATCTTCGTAAGGGCAGTTTATTTACCTCCACGTCATGTTCTCACAGCAAGCAGTCGACAGTAATGCTTACCGCGAGCCTGGCTTTCCTCTCCGCACCTGGTATGACAAGACCACCACAAGTTATCATCTATGGTTCGGCTCTTGCAACAATCAGCTCAATCATAGTATCTTTCGGATTATTGAACGTGTACTCTAATCCGAAATTGACCGACCCCACGGCTGCAGTGTGTTTTCTCTCATATTGTTGTATATTGGTGCTGACATGTTGGATCGCAGGCGAAGATTATGACGGTCATACACGACAAAGTTGGGATTCCTTTTCTGGCAATTACACATAGCCTACCCATGGCTTCATTGATCTGGTCGTGAGTCCTTATTGTCACGCGCGTCGGACGTCTTTTCACCTTCGTTCCTAGGATCTTCCTCTTTTTCATTGCGCTGGCCTATTACATTCTTGCTCAAGTGGAGCTGGCTGTTCACCTAACCTTTGGTGTACTGTATCTCATTCTGCTATGTTTCGGTGCATTGTGTTGTCTGATATTGTACTTTTTCGCTAGAGTTAATTAGCCATGACAGGCGCGACCGTTGTTGTGACCACCTCTTGTGATGTGCTTTACCCTGTTTTGCCTTCGATTATGATATACCAGTACGAACTACCTGCGTCACAAGTCCACTCAAACAAAAGAGCTAGCCACGTCGTCATCTCAGTTTCACGCTTGTTCTTCTCTGGTACTGCTGACATTCACTCGAACTGGAACTTGAAGCGGATTCCAGTTACACCTTGCGCACAAATTAGGCCTTAGGCTGATCCACGCAACATGAATATGTTTGCGGTAGTAATTCTTACCGCCACCGGTTTCATTCTCGTTTTGGTTGGTGTGCTCAACCTCGTCACATCAGCACGCCTGCTATCTACAATGTACTCGATCTACATTCAAGTTAGGTCATATTCAATACTTGAAATACAGGTATCCATGATACGACGCTGGATATTTGGTATGGCCAATATCATCCGCATTAACAGCAAAATGCTCGCTGACGCGTCGGCGAAGGAGGCTCGGTAGTCTGTGAGGGGTGGCTCATATTGCGCTGCGGTTGCGGTACCTCAGTAAATTCTTGGGGGGGCACAGTTCTCTGGATTTGGCTGGAGATGGATAAATTATCACCGTCTTGGGGCTCTAGTCTGACAACTTGCTAAATAGCCGATCGTCAACGCGTATCCACATAGAAGATTAGAGACTTACAGAACGTAGTCTACCTTCTGCTACGATCACTCGTCGGCGATTTATACTAGTAAGCACCACTCCGCTAAACCACTTGCGCAGGCGTTGAAAATTGGTTTGATCCGGAAACGGTGGGCGGCGATGAGCACAGTCCGCATTCGTTTCGCTGTTCGACTCCATTGGTATAGTTGGCTGCTCGAGACGGAATCAACGCTGAATCTGCTCGGAGAGGGAGGTGCACAAACTTCCAGGAGAGACGGCTGGGGTATAGAAACATCTACCTATAGATTATAAACGAAATTTAGTCATGAGAAGGGAACGAAAAAAAGCAAGACTTGGACTACCTCAGATGATCGATGCAGAGAACCCTGAGGTCTGGGATCATCAAGCCTACGCTGCCCGGAATTCGAAAAACTGGCAGCGGAATCAACAGGCAGGTCCTGTCGGTATGGAGTTAATAATGGCCAGTAACACAGTGACCCTTGGCGCCATAGTGTTCTGACCTTGAGGCGTGGGTTTTTGCGTGGTTTACGGCGCACTTCACGTTGCAAGTCTGTTGCCTGTTCGAAAGCCATCAACCAATAAAGATTAAGCATAGAACTTAGAAGGAACCGGAGTCAAACAAATTGCTCACCTTCAGTGCATGCGACTCCGACTCGTCGGCATTAACATGCAAGTTCAAGACTCTGACAACGCATTCTTCGTTCAGCCGACTGCGAGGTCCTCCCACTGGCAATCCCAAACTAGAAACACGTACGAGGGCTCATCAAGCAACGTTTGAAAATATGCACGGCGCTGATTGAAGTGCTCGATTGTACTGCGAAAGCCATTTCCAGATAAAGGATCGGTCCAAGTCCTTGAAATCAAAGTCTCCATCTCGGTTAGCGCGACCAAGCACTTTTGAGGGTTCTGGTCAGCGAACCAGCGTTTGAGGGAACTGAGGCGCTCGGTAGATGAGTAGAGATTGTCGAGAAAGATATTAGAAGAGTATAAGATGTGTCTCAGGTTTTCATGAAAAGCAGTGAAGGATTCTTCTGCGTTGTGCGAGTTATTGGTTGCTGCTGAGAGCACCCTTCCACACGCTAGGACAATGCGAATCAACGTCACGGTCGAGGCGTCCGAGTCCATCTGGTCTTTGTCTTTGGGAACGGAGGGGTCGGCATACAGTTCCTTTTTTCAGCGCCAAAGATTCGGAATCATACCAGTGGGCCCGGCACGTTGTCCGGCAAATTCGCTTGTTGGCACTTCTTCTTCCCACAGCTTCTGCCAGGCTCCCACTGCCCACTGGCAGGCCAATTCACACCTTGTGTCAGTGAACAAGTCTCTGTTGGGAACCGATTTCGGATCCTTGCATTACCACCGCTCTGTTGCCTACCACCACAACTGTAGCTCAAGTGCATCTGCGACGTAGGAAATGTCTCAGGTAGAACGAATTTGTATCTGCCAATATCAACCTGGCGAGGCTATGTTGAGCCAAGCATGACTGACTGTAACATTTATGTAGGAGCGGAAGAAAGTCGCAGTTGATCAGCGAAAACTAGTGAAGAATATTCTATCGCACTACTCAGGGCCTTTTGAGAGTTTGTTATTCCAGTGACGTCAAACGACGTTCTGCCATGCTGATTTCAAGTCTCCAGTATTCCGTGAATTGATCCAAAATGCTGACGACGCAAACGCGGCAAAAGTGGAAATATACTTTTTCACAGAAAATAATGATCAACTCGAGGACACCAGTGCTAATGTGATACTATTTACCTCCTAAATTTTCTCAATGCTAAGTCGCTTCCGTTTTCTCAGGTAACTAAATGGCTCATTAGGGACAATGGACGTGGTCTGGTTGGCGATGAGTGGGTGAGGCTCCGGACGATAGGTAATACGGCAAAAATGTTTAGTAGCTGTGGTTTAACCCATGATTAACCGCAGCTAGGGGAAACGAAGAGGCAGAAAAAGTCGGTACTTTCGGTGTCGGTGAGTAGGCAATGACATCTTTGAGCTGTCATGAGCTTAGTCTGTTGAAGGGTTTTATATCGTCCTGGGCGTGTGTGACCATCCTCTTCTGAGATCCCATGGTAAGGTCCTACATCGGTGTTGGTGATCATTAGTGAGATGCCATCCCTTACAGGTCGCTTTCTGGAAATGACAATGTCACATGGCGACGAGCCTGAGGTTGGTATACTGCCATCATCAAGAATAGAGTTTACATGACTAATCACTGACATTTAGCCTCTGAGCTGGGAAGAAGGGGCATGTTATGATGACGGATGGACTACCATTGAACTTGTCTTAAAGGAAGGCTTATCGAAGCGTCTACCAAACTTGGTTTCCCTTGCGAGGTTCCTCATTTCCTCGATAGCGTTCTTGGAAAAAATCAATACCATCACTGTCTTTCTTTGTGATCGGGAGGTCCTGTGCATCAAGAAGCCGAAGAGTGTTGATCCTGCGTCGGAGCCACTGGCTCATATCCGTGATATTGTGGGTAGTCCAGGGAGAATGACCATTAAATCTATCGACTTCACCAGTACGTGGGTCACCTTGACATTTTGTCTATTTGGAGAGTTCAACTCCTCTAGCACGACTCGTTTCAGTCGACGTCACGGGAAAGGAGATCCTCAGGGAACTCAAAGAACCTGTCACAAAGACCTCTCGTTCGAGGGCCTTTCCGCCATCTGCTCAGGCTGGAACAGCGAACCAGACGACTAGCTCTCAACCGAGTGAACCGACGATGAAGAAGTTTTTGGCTGAATATTGTCTTTATACGGCACAGATAGAAGCACCTAGGGAGATGCAACAAGAAGTGAAGTCAAGGGTGAAAGATGTCCCATGTAGTTTTTCGTGCCAAGCCATATACGTGTGTATTCTTCTTCCCATAACTTTCGTCATTTATGGGGTCTCACCCTTCTCTATAGTTCAATGCCGAGCAGCAGAGAGCCGTAGAACAATGTTCGTTGAGGGACCTTTTCCATGGAATAGATGGAATTCTTCCGAGCAATAATAGGTGGGAGATTCTCAGCCATTATGTCTGGTCTTACTTAGAAGTCCAACAGCGGGCGTATTTTCATTGTAAGTGATCGGGGTTCCCGCTTATCTAGGTTACTTACGTCTCCAGGGTCAAAGTACCAAAGAACTTACGAACATTGGATTGCATATCGCAACCAAGCACCTTGTCACAGACGTGGTTCGTGGTTCTGTTCGATTAGGGTATGTGTCAACCTTTGTTGGTGATTGGAAATGAAACTAATTTCTTGTTAGCTATGATTCGACTGGTAGTATGTGTGGGGGCTGTCATGTTTTGCATTCTACTGAAATGAACTTCGCAGAATGGAACGAGTCGCTGTTGAATGCGGCTGGGCATCTTGCACGAGCCGTATACGACCAAGAAATGAAGAAGTCGGAGCGGGCTGTCAAGGTCAAAGAGTTGGCATTGTACACCATGAAACAGTTTCCGTGCCACCAGGATCCGAGTTCATGCAGTGAAATATCCCGGCATCTCCGGACTGGTTTCTTTTCAGAACCAAACTTGAACGTCTTTTCCAACTTCGGGATTTGTAATGTCTCGCGTGTAAGGCGATACGACAAACGTTTGCATTCCATTTTGAGTAACATTCCTCACCTGGATACTGGACTCTCGCCACAGGAACAAGAGCTGATCGAATCAAAATGGAGTGTTCAACAGATCAGTTTTGGCGACATTCTAGCAGAGTTCACTTCTCGGCCGGGTCGTCTCTCCGAAGCGGCCATCGCAGAAATTTTCACTTGGTGGCAGGACGAGCCGCAAGACGATGACCCTTCAGAAGACGAAAAATATAAGAAGAAGTTCATCACTGCGCTCCGCCTCCAGGGACAGCTCTATTGTGATGGATGCGGGGTGATCGAATTGGAGAAGATCAAACAGTACACGCATCTCACTCACAACAAGAATCTTATTCCTCCCCATACCATCTACATTGACGAAACGCCGAATTGCGCCGGATATCTCAAGCACTTTGGATGGAAGCTACTGGAGCCAAACGATTGGCTAGAATTTGTTCTTGCTGGCGCGGGCCCTGAAAATGCGATCGATGGCCGTGTTCTCACCGCACTTGCGGGGCCATACGGCATATCAAACAAATCGTCCGACATGTGGAAACAAGCGGCGGCTCGTTTGGCGTCATTCAGATGTATAAACACAAATCGTGGGCTCCAAAAGCCGTGCGACTCATACCTCAGGATTGCCGATATCTTGAATGATGTTCCCGTCGCCAATGTTGCTGGACCACTAACTGAGGCGGTATACAAGTCCCTTGGTGTTTCTTCAAGGCAAAATTGGGACGAATTACTTGAACGGTACGTGGAATTGGGTGAGTTCCGGCAGCGATTGACGGCTACACCAGATTGGAAGCATCGCCTGCAACAGTTTACACAAACGATCGCTTTTTCCCTTACCTCGCGGACATGATGGCGCAAAAAGAGTTATCGGACTCGCAAATCAGCAACCTGAAGACCAGGAACGTCTTCGATTCCGAAAGCCATGGCAAGCTCGCCATGACAGCGCTACATACGCTAGACAAGCTAGGCGACATACTACATGATCTTGATGTTCCTATCCTCGCTCTTCGAGGGGTGAACGGTATCAGTATGGACCTCTTAAAATGCCTAGGTGTTAGGGCATACCCGCCACTGCAAATGGTCGACAAATGGTTGGCTACCCCGGACAGCATAACGGTGAACTTGGCTATCCAGTGTCTCAAAGAAAACGATGCAGGGTATCGCGAAGAGGCGAAGAAGTCTGAGGTTGCTTTAATCCCAACAAAAAAAGGGACATTAGCTCGTCTGAACGAGGTATATCTGATAAATCCCTGCCGCTGAGATTGCTCAGGTGCTGATTGCATACTCTACTTAAGGTGTGCTGCTGTCCCAGCTGGGAAGAGTTAGGATTCCAGATAATATCTACTTCGCTCGCAGAGTACGCGGCCGCCCTAGGAGTCGAGAAGGACCCTCTTCCTGACAGACTGATCCATCATCTCAACAACGAAACAGTGGGCGAGGAGATGATGCAGAAATGGTTCGAGAAACTATCACAAGTCGTACCGGGTCAGTCTTGACTCTTACGACCAAAGAGACCAAACTAAAGGACCCATGACAGATTTCAAAGGCACCCAGTTAGATGAACTTGGACAAATCCCGTTTATTCCGTTCGCGCAGCCTCACTTACTGTCCAGGACACTTACATGCCTAAAAAGCTGTTTCATTAAGGCGTCGCTCCCCACTGATAAGCCTTACTTGGAAAATATTTTGCCCTTCATAGGGTTCGGTGACGACAAAGACCACCTCCTGGCACGGGCAACCAATAGGAATCCACTCAAGACTTCAGACATCGCAGAGGCGATGGTAGCTTGTCCCCAGGACTTTCTGAAACTGACAGGTATCGATGGGTATGTGGGTTTAATGACACATTCGAAAGTACTTACATTCAATTTGCTCAGTTATGAAAAAGAGCTTCGAGACATCGCCAAGGAATTTGACTCATTCAATGACAAGCTCAGGAACGATATGCGTATATCGCGTATCTTGTTAGGGCGACGCCGCACACAAGATGGATCTTATGAGGAACGACTGAAATCAGGAGGCGAGATCTTGATTGGTGGTGACACGGATAATCTCTTTGACTTTGGTCACGCTGTCTTCATAGCTCCGAAGGGTCTTGAAAGTGAGTGCTTGAGTCTTTACTTTGCCTAAGTGATGTCTAATTTATCCCTCATCTAGCATTGTATGAGAAACTAGGTTCGAAGCGATTAGATGGTTGTATGGTATACCACGCTTACCCAGGGGGTACGGACCCCGATACCACACCTCCGATCAAACCTGAGGACATCAAAGAATGCGCGAAGGCATTCAAGCACGCAGGACAGTCACAAGAGTGGCAGTTGGACATCTCGAGCTGTGTGTTTCAGATGAAAACTTGCAAGGCACTTGAGCTGGAGAAGTGGCTCGACTGCTCGCCCGACATCCTCTCAGCAGGTCAGGTAGTTCCGCATCCGAGGCGGGAGGTCGGTGCCGGGTTTGATAACGACTTCGATGGATCGATGATCCTCTGGACTGTCAGAGACCATGCGAATCTATACACTGAGTACGTCGTTGCTGAATAATCCAATAGTTTCCCTGACTGGAGAAATATAGCACTGCGACTGCACTTTGCCGAAAGCTGCTCAAGACCTACTCAGGAAAAGATGTTTTAGCAATGGAGCTACTTCTGAGGTTTGAAGACAGACGGATGGTTCTAGCTGAGGATGCCAGTGGTAAGCTCTCAGTCGTCTCCGCTACATTGCTAATTTAGGGTTTCAAGTTTCAAATGACAGGAAAACGGTCACGAAAACTGATGTTCAGCATGGGATACCGGGTAGTTTCACTTTACTTTGACATTGAATGCTCCGATCTGATACTCGCAAAGGTCAAGAAGACAGGAACTCGCTCAATCCCTTGTCTGCGATTCCTCCGACTCCAGTCACATCGGTAACTCAAAAGCAGGAAAGGAGCTTGAAATGGTGGAAGTGGTTCTCGAAGAGTGGTAAAAGAAGGAAGGCAATTTCAAGTATCGGTAAGCTACACCCTCTTCACATGAAATATGGCTTAACATAGCTTGGAAGACCCCGTCGAGTTAGTGAAACAAGCAATGATTGGTTCTGAGTCAACTCTACGAATGGCCAATCCATCTGAGCAACCTCAGAAGCTGTTTAGAGCTTCTCTTCTGAATCCTCGGTTGAGGAGGAATGATTGCATGCGAATTGATACAGATCTTGAAGAAGATGGTGAGGACCGATTTTTCTTCCCCGACAACTTGAAACTCAATGATCTCTCGCAGAAACTCTCAAGAGGCACAACATTGTGTTCTATCGAGAAAGTGAGTACCTTCTAAGTTCCATAAGCCTTATACCAGTATGCTACGAAACACAAACCCTTTCAGGAAACTCACGATGCCGAGAGGGTCTTGGCGAAGTAGTAGAAGAGTTTGCGAAACTCGTCATCAATCTGGCTGGCGTATTCAACCAGGACCCTGGCAAGAATTTCCACATATTTTGGAAGGACACAGATCCAAACCTTAAGGCCTTCCACTGTGCGCCCAGACCAAGGCCCATCTATCTTAACCTGGCGCATTATTACGAACATCGTGCGTAGTCTGAATACTTGCAAGTCTCGTACAGAGATTAGAGGCTTTGAACATAGATTACGTCAAACAAGTTGACCATAGGCGAGTCAGTATGGATTGGTATGTCCTTCTCCACATGCTATTCATAGTGCTAATAGTACCTTCCCGTGACGTTCATGCAGGTATCTCATCTTGGCACACGAACTTGCGCACGATGTATCACTGCAGCACGATGACCTTCACGAAACTGCTTTTGCCTGGTATTGTGTATTCCACCTGGATGCCCTGCGTAGATGTTTCCCATACCAGCCTCCACTGGGGTCGACGTTATGACGCTTTTACGAACAGCATGTTCATTATGTACCTGCATCTGATTCTCAATGTCATGTCTAATCGTCGTATGGAAGCTTTGGGAGTCGTTGTGTAATCCTCAGGCTGCCAGAGCGCAGGGCCAGTCTAGGCGGCGCCTCAAAGCGCCTCGTTCAGCATCCATTGTTTTAAGCTGCCTTCTCGATCGTAATCGCGCTCGGATTCGAAATCCCATGCGCAGCAAAGAATTCCGCTAATGTTTCCAAAAAGCCCCGTCAGAAATCACACACACCACCGAACCGCAAACTAGACCTAGGCGGAACGCTTGTATGTCCTCTCGACCGTCGTGTATTGGCGAGTTGAGTGCCGAACCTAACCGCATCTGCGGGAAAGAAGTGAGGTCAGCCAACATGCTCGCATCTTCAGTTCCACTCGACGTAATCCGAGTCCTTCAAACCTGTCCAAAGAGAGCGACTACGCCAATGACAAAATGAAGGCGGAACGAGTCTTCGTGTATCGCGAGTATCGATTGGTCATGAAGTAGTCTGAAGTGATTGTTCAACCAAAGGACTCAGCGAGAAAGGACGTTGACTGACTAGTGGCCGTAAAGTCCTCCAAGATCTGGAATATCAATATCTCCGTGCGCACGCTCTCAAATGGTTCGTCTACGCCAAACTCAGAGATGTGCTGAACCCACCGAACCACTTACAGGGAATCACACCAGGCGCGACGCAGACCGAAAAGGGTGGTCGATGACTAGTAGGATGGCTGCGTCGAATGTAACGACAATAACGTACTGTCAGGGTAATGATCAAGACCTTGTTGGTTCAGGGGCGACCCTGCGGCACCAAAAGGATAAATGCGGGCCCATGAAATACTGTAGATGATTAATTCCCGAGCGGAAAGGATGATCAAGCAGACACCTCCAAGGAATGCGCAGTAACACCGATGGCAGCACTGGCTACGGCCTCTTTGTAAAGATAGTAGTGCAGGTCTGTGATATCGGCTACGGAGTAGTCAATACTGAAGTTCCATTATCTGAAGCCGCTCACCTGATAGTGTTGTCTTGAATGCCGCATCTAGGCTGTCTGCTCGCCCAATCCCGTGTCGTTGGCCCTTTTCCTTCCATTTTCATCGCACCCTCGACCTGCTTCAAGGAAAGTTCGCGTCGTCCCTGCCATGTCGATGAATACCCGAAATTGCGGCATACAGGCTGTGACACCACTATCCACCACTTGAAGAAGAGCCATGGGTGCGTTCAACACGCAGTCCGAGAAGCATAAACCATGACCGCCGGACGGGAGTCGAAGCACTGGCAGTCGCCAGGCTGTCCTTGGGTTCGATGAATAACTAGACAATGGAGGCCGGTGGAGTTCGGCTGCCTAGAACTGGAGTGTTGGGAGTACTTGTCTGAGTTGCATAGGCGAGAATTAGGTCCTGGCTTGATACATAGTTCATTGGTCAAGTTGAATGATCTCCAAACAAGCGGACACAGCTGCTCGGGAATATGCTTCGTCCCGTTTCTCTCCTCGTTTCATCCAATAGCTCTCCGCTCCACCACCCATCCTCTGACGCGTCTGTCACAGCAATCATGTCTCCCGCTAGAAAGTCCATCTCGTCGTCCAGCATCGCCGTATAGTTGCTTACTGCCTTGACTGCCCCCGACCGACATCAGCACATGCCAAAGACGACATCAAAACATACCATAAAACAAGATCGGCCAACCCTCGTCCGTATACAACCGCGTGAGTGGAGGCTGAAGCCCCTGCCGTGGCGGTCCCAACTCAACGACGAAGTGGCTCGGAAACAAGCCACGGCCCGCAACCAGCCCCCCGCTAGCGTCTACCACTTCGCCACTCCACCATCCGTCCTCGGGTGCGTGCGTGACAGCGACGATATCCCCATTTCGAAGATCGAGCTTCCGCTTGCCTTTTGCACAATAGTTTGCCATCGACTTGACTGTTCACACACATCGTCAGCGGAACGGATCAGCCCGCAAAAACGGCGTCGCACGCACCGTAGAACAAGATCGGTCGTCCATCGTCCGTGTGGGTCGCCGTCGGCACTGGGGACGATGGCCATTGCGACATCTCGGGACGCGTCGATCGGTTATCAGCACCTCCGCAATGGCTCCCTCACGGTGGGTGTCAAAGGGGCGAAAGTGCGGAGAGCGGTTGGCATTCGGTCTGTCCTGATTCGTTGAAAACCTCACTCCATTTATATGCATTCAAGGGGCCAAGTCATGTCACACAGTATGTCGTATCATGAGGTTATCCCGCGAAGCATACAAGTAGCCGAATGACACCAGGGCGCTCACTATCAGATCCCTTCGGGCGAGTATCCAAGATTACAAATAAATAATGGCGATGTATAAGAAACGACTCTGTATAGATACAAATGACTTGGGGTGATCGCACAACGGTCGTATCTAATCGTACTGTTGAGGACTAGGAGCACTTACAAAAGTCAAGACGCCAACACCTGTCACATATATTTTGCTGACTTCTCGCCTGTTACGAGGACCATTGGACTGAATATCTGCGCATTCAATTAGCCTATTTGTGGATTAAAACAATCATACACGCATACCTGTAAACGTCCTGCAGCTAACAACGTCGGAATGGACAACTGGCCGTGCCACCAGCTACGCGAGAGCGGCGAATTTAATGTGGAGTTCTGATAGCTTTCAAGCGGACGGTACCACGGTATCTCCTTGTCACGCAGTGCGAGATCTGTGGCGCCTACGTTCACGAGACCTGCTGCTCTGAACGATGCTACAAGACTCGTGATGGTCCTGATGGAATCAATGTGGGCGTTCTTTGGAAAACCCTGCAAGAGATTTTGGATGGCTTCGACATGTTCTGCGTTAGCCACAGTTATTGTGTCGGTGAAGCACCATTCGTACATCGCGAACTGGATCGTCGACTTCAGCCTGCGCAGTCATGCAAAGTTCTTGTTTCGTACTCTACCAGAGGGCTTGAGCAATCTTTCGATATGTTTGTGGAGCGTCGTGAGCGAGGTAGTTCTCTGTTGCGGAAACTTAGATCTCGTTGTAAGTCTTATGCACGGCCAACTCACATATCCTAGTTCGATGGCAAACACTGCATCGAATGAGGTGTCTGGGAACTGTTCGAGTTCCTCGCAAATATCCCGAGCTGTTAAGTGAATGAGCGAGTGCATCGGCCCAAAGTGTGTACACGCAAGCAGGGAAAGCGAACCATCATGATACGTGAGCTGACCTGCAAGGCCAGCCTCTTCTGCGGCGATTTTCGCCCGTGAAATCTATCCGACCGATGACCTTAGCAGTTTCTCACCGAGGAAGATGGTAAATTACGAACAAGTTGGGCATCCGTGTCGATTCCGACGACATTGACATCGGAGAACTGCACAAGCTGCTGAGTGATAGCACCATTGCCGCAAGACAGTGCTAAAACTCTTTTCCCGGGTCTTAGGTGAAGCTGACTGAACACCAGGTGTTGATGGCGAGCGATGGCGGTGGGTAGGCTATCGCCCTGCTTGATCCTCGAGAAATGAAAAACACCATTCGAGGGACACGGCTCCGGCCATAGTGGACTGAAGTTGCGCATGGGAGAGAACAGCCTGGCGAACAACCATACTGGAGGTAGCAATCAGCAAGTGTCGCCCCGCCATTTACTTGGTTGTTTTATCCTACCTGCAACGAAGTCGCAGAGAACTTGCTCTCTATCACAGTAGATGCGATTGTACACGCTGAGCGAGACCATGTTGTAGCGCTACAAGGTCAATGAATGTGTTGACTACTTGACCACTGGCATTTATCCACTACCACGAATCCACGATACGGGCAGTGTCTTGCATAATCGAAGACGGGATCTGATGCATGTGATTTCCACGTGTACGAAGGGCGGCGACACACAGCATCCAAGGCTAAGTAGTAAGCCTAAGGTTGGAGAGACTCGACCTTGGCTTGCCACTGGCAGTGATCGATTGATGGGGTTCGAAATCGATGGCGTGATGGCGAGGTGACTCACCATCGCCACAGATTCAAGTTCGCGATAAGTTTTGATTAACACCAAGCTGCGACCCACCACTGATCTAGTGACGCCCGAAAGCTGGTCAGCATGTAGTAGCTGCGACGCCTCCGAGTCTGGATGACTCGGCACTGTCGACTTTCGCAACTTGAAGCCGAATGGATTTTCACTGCAACTGCCCTGATCAGGTAGTTGTCAGCTAGCTAGCGACCGCTCAAAGTGTTCTAGCAGCTTTGCTCGTTTAAAACGCGTCCGAGTCACTGCGTATTGAAGAGGGTGAGGCACAGACTCCCTAAAGGAGAGGGTTTCAAACGCCGAGGTACCACTTGTAGGAGTACGTCGTCTGTATGAGGGGTTACACTCCAGTCGACGTGGTACGAGACTGATATATTCACCTGTATGAGGGGTTACACTGCAGACAGGTAAGTAAGGAATGTAAGTATGGGCTATGTAGAATAGCTTACCTCCAGTCGATGTGGTACGAGACTGGAGGGAAGTGGAACGAACGGCGTGCGTGAATGTTACGCGTGACTACCAAAAAAGGAAATATAGCGAATGTTATGTAGGAGGCTCAACGAACGGTCTGATCTCCAACACCACTGGCACGGCTTTCAAGTGTCTCCGACCATTGCAGTTCTGGTCGGATGCCCAGCGGTATATATCTCTATCTCTCATTGTCTCCGCATCCATGCAGTGATATCCCGCTACACGGCCACTGTTTTGATGATCAACCTCGGGCTGTGTGTGGTCTTTGAGGTATGACGGTAAGTTGCACTCCGCCTGATATCATAAAGTTAGATAACAATCCATGGAGCATCTCTTTCATCTCCAATGAGTGCGTGGCAAGCAGGCAGTGCAGGAGATAATGAGGATATAAACTACCGACACTGCCGCCGCTTCAGCTACCACCCGTCAACTTTCCAAGCACAAGTTGTAGTAAAAATGTCAACTGGCGCAGCATCCAGCATGGAACAGGAGATACTAGCGCTGGTGGCCGCGATCGGGCAGAGTCTCACCAGCAGCTATGTTAACAGTGAGTGCTTAAAGCCTTCGATTCCTTCAGTCGATGCAGGTTTTATATATTCAATCGTCTGCGCAGTGTCGGCGATCTGCTTCTTGTTCTATGACGTGTTGATAAACCTGGATAGAGAGGTCTGTTCTGTACATTTCCCCAGAAAGCTGAATCGTTGACGTCGGCTATCGCCCTGTGTCAAAGATTGAGCATGTTTGGAGGTACGTCCACTCGCTTCCTCGAGTATAACTCGTTTGGGCTCAACTTTTGTGTAGGGCTACGTGGTCAATATCCAAGGTTCTGTTCATCATCGCAAGGTATTATGGCCTATTTTATATCACGTACGTGAAATGCAAACTTAATGCGAACACTATAACTGATCGTGGTATCTACACCCGATAGTGCCAATTTTGCTGGTCGGGTTCGGTGTTACTGTCTCAATGGCTTAATCTGACTTGTTCCGCAGTGTCCATCCAAGTTGGTCTTCCCTTGGGAGTATGTAAAGTTTCCTATTTACTTTGGATGGTCCGCTAACTATCTACTTCACAGTTGTATGTCGTCTCTATTTTCCAGTGATGACCTTCTGAAGTCCCCCGCTAGCTGCCGGGGCTGGTTGTGGTTTTTAACAATGTGGGTCCAATCTTTGCATTCTCCACAATTATTCACTCCAGCGTAGGGCCGGATATATTTTCTTCACTAGCATTGTAAATGCGATCCTTGTTCTGCGTTTATATGCACTGTATGGGAACCGCAAAGGTAAAGTGGAAGATCCATATATATTGTGTTTGCGCTCGTGTACTCAGAATGAATGAATCGCGACCACAGTATTAGCGTTCTTCATCTTACTTTTCATCTGTGGGTAAACTTACTCTACTCCTGATAAAGAACCAAATAACCTCCATTACAGGTGAATTATCGGTGAATACAAGTATTGCCCTTCTTTCTTACTTACTTAAACACACACTTGCAGTTCGAACTTTTCGCTTGCATAAAACTAGGTATCGAGACGTCCCAGACGGTATTCACTATTCCGCCAGGGATTCCCTTACCGGGTTGCTTTGCTGCTCCTAATCTAAAACTTGCACTGTGGTCCTGGTAAGTTGAATAGGACTTATACGAAGTTTGTTGATCGCAAAACCTGCCTCTTTTTAGGATTCCATGCATGGTGATAGCGAGTAAGTGTATTGTTTTGCAAATTAGCGGCGTGTTGTCTCATACCTCAAAATAGCTTCTATCTTTGTCATGACAGTTGCAAAGATCATTTCCGATGGATACACTACCCCAGATCGTTTGAAAGACCTCAAAAACGTCTCTCCCTTGATTGTGTCAATGGTGCAGGATGGTGCACTGTATTATACGCTGTACGCCCATCACCTTATGTTATTCTCGTGATGCTTAGTGTTCGTAATCTGTTTCTAGGATGTTTGGTGTGTCCACCTGTCAGCATTGACTCACAATCTGATCTTCATGAAACCGATCCAGCTATCCTACTCCTCACCATCCTTCTCCTGGAGACTAAGCAGGGCTTCATGTCAACTATATCTCTCCCGTACGTGTTTCAACATTTTTGTCTGTCTGCAGGTTTCAATTTAATCCGATTGAAATAGCTGGCTGGTTGCCGTATATTCGTTGACAGTGAGTGAAACCAACCACACCATTCATCTCGCTCTTAATGGCCTCCTGGAAGGCGTCACGTCTGGTGCTCAATCTGCGTGACGCAGGAAACCGTACCTTCTTTGGTATTGGCTCGTCTGCGTTGTCACAGTCCATCACAGCACCCGTGTTTGCCATGGGTCCTGTGAAGAGATCGCATCGAGAGATGGAAAGTCTTCCATCTCGGGAAATTTATTCTCTCGCTCTCGATCGAATGGCATGCGGGCCTGAATACATGCTCACGTGCTGAGATGTAATGATATCTAACTGGTCAATTTATGTGTTTGACAAATTCTTGAGTCTGTCAACTCTTGTTATAATACCAGCACCGATATCAGACTGTAGAAAGCGAGCGGGAATTTCCTTTGCGAACGACATGCTCTCCCGGCATCAGCGATAAGCCATCCTGTAAGGGATCACATGGACACCGAACCTGCGGTACCTGGTAGACTACAACTGAAGTCGGATGAGGTACTAGTAGAATCACCACACCAGGCGTTTTCCGAAGCTCCGACAAGTTATGGTCGATCCTGCAGCGAATTAAAAATCGCCATCTGGTTCCGTGGTGTGTTCTCAGAATCTCCACAAGTGCCTGGAAAGGCCGCACTAGGGGAACCCGCTGTTCCTAGATAAGAACCAGTGATTACTGCGGTACGAGCAACGGCAGTACTTCAAGTGAGAAACAGAGGGAGGCGCAAGTATCGGTACTAGTAATATTATGGTGACTCACTGAATGCCGGAGACGGCGTATGAACAGAGCGCAACGTCCGGATCTGGTCGATCTGATCAGCAAGTAGGGCCTGCGATCTCGCACTGACCTGTTATTAATACTACCTCACAATCTCTTTGTGTCCAACTTGAAGGAGCTCAGGCTGTCGATGGACCGGTGTTCCTGAACTTGAAGTGTCGGGTGGATTTGATGTTCTTTGTCATTTATCCCGGCCTCCGGGAACGTGGACTAGCTGATGGAATTATGGCTTTCTCTCTGAGAGCCCGAGGTAGGCCGGTCACCGACCAACTTGAGTGCGGTAATACGTTGTAGTCGTTGCCAACCACCATTGCAAACGCAGAGTCATTCAATGCACTGGCATGTGTTTCAAAGTTTGCACATGTGTGCTTGGAGATATAGACCACGTGGACTCAATGCAATATTTGGAGATCCGATCTTACATATACACTACGATAAAAAAACCCGCTTGAATCCCGTGGTGCCGGTGAGATCCCGACCCCCATACCTTTTTGCCTCGGTTCTGGTCCCCCCACTGGTACCAGACACTGCGTGCAGAGTATGTGATCAGCGGCCCGCGGCTTTATAATGTGAAAATCTGGATGCGTCATGCCATCCGAGTTACAGTCGTGTCCACCCTGAAAGGAGCTAAAGGTGTTCAAGTTGATATGACCGGAGTCATTTCTCTGTTCTCATATTTTCTTCACAGCATCATTCTGGAGCTACCATCTGACGACCAAAAGGTTCATTTATATTTGAATCGAATGCCGTGCAAACCCATGCTCAGCCTTTCATGTGGCAGGTGCATGATGGTCACCGCGCGGTGGAAGGTTCGTTCGTTACGTGATATCTCGACAGTAACAGCGCCATGGGCTTCCAAGCTATAACTGCGACTGGGAAGAAAGGCGAGGCAACATTGTATCCCACCAAATTGCTTGGTCTACTGGTTGATATCATCTTCGGAGCGAAGAGTGACCCCGAGCCTCTGACACTAGTACGCGATCATGCAGCTGCATCAAGTTTCAGGGCTATCCAAATCAGATCACACCTTGGCCGTAACATACTGCGCGACGGGTTTCGTCGTCGTCGTCGGCCTGATTTCGATTTTGAAGTTGTCCAATCGTGGTCCAAACGTGAGTGCAGCCAGTTTTGGATAGCTTACTCGCCATCTCACTCACCATTCCCGGCCAGTTGAATAACATCCCGACGGTTGGATCCAGTACGTGGCTGGGATCGTGGTGGGCGGGTATCAAGTTTCTGGTTAATGCCGCCGATGTTGTCCAGGAAGGTTATGCAAAGGTAGGAAAACCAACCGGGCATGCCAGTGTCTTCCAATGTTGAGATTTATGATAATTGCAGTACAAGGGCACCCCGTTCAAATTTCAACATTCTATCGCTGGATGGTGATCGTCAGCGGTCCTCACTATGTGGAAGAATTTCGAAAATCTCACGACGACGAATTGAATTTCTTGGAAGCAGCAAGTGACGTGATTATTTTTTTTTTTCAAGTTGTCGTCCCTAGGATCACACTGACTATCTAATGTACCAGATTTTGCAAGCAGAATACACGTTAGGACGCGACACTCACTATAATCCGTACCATATACCGATTCTCCGCTCGAGGATCAATCGTAATCTCACGGCCATGCATGCAGACATTACGGACGAAATAGTCACGGCTTTTGGTGAACTCTTGGAGCTCAAGGGTCATGGTGAGTTAAGGTTTATTGTCGCTAGTCTAGTTCCATCGTTCCGCCAACCTGAGAACACTTTCCAGAGTGGAAGCGTGTTCCCGCACTTAGCACTATCCAACAAATCGTCAGCAGAACCACCAATAGGGCATTCGTGGGTCTCCCTCTATGTATCTTTCCATTTGTATCTATTCTTCAGCTGCCATTACACTGTACATATACTACAGGTCGTGATCCCGATTGGGTGAAACTCAATATAGAGGTTACCATCGACGTTGTCAAAGGCGCAGCTATAATCGGCCTGTTCCCGAAGTTCATGGCACCGCAAATCACAACTTCTTGCCTATTTTGATATGACCCCTGAGTTTTCATTAGGCTTGTTGCGCAATTCTTGACGAATGTGCCTGCAAGCACTAGGCGCGGTGTGAAGCACCTTGCTCCAGTTATCGAGGAGCGGCGAATGCAACTTGACCAGTACGGCTCGTCCTGGAGTGACATGCCGGTGAGATGATCCCGTTATCACTGTAAATCCAACTCAACACCGCCGCGGTAGAATGATCTGTTGCATTGGCTGATGGAAGGATCAGATGGCGCTCAGCGCAACGCAAGCAATATAACGTCACGTGTCTTAGCCATCAACTTTGCTGCAATTCACGTCAGTGTTAATTTTTTTTCTTGCCTGCCAATGTTGACCCATCTTGGCTCTATCTAGACATCCTCTAATGTAAGTTCGACGTGCGTCCATTATGGAAAGTCCTAAATGATTTCTTCAGAGCTTTGTCCAATCGCTTTACAACCTGGCAGCCAATCCTCAGTATCTCGGCGATCTCCGTGATGAAGTGGAATCGATCATTAAGGAGGAGGGCTGGTCGAAGGCCTCGGTGGCCAAGATGCACAAAATTGACAGCTTCATGAAAGAGACTCAACGTATGCATGGAATTGGAATTGGTGGGTATACTGCACTTTATTGCATAAGATGCTCATGGTATATCTCTGTTCCAGTAAATATGCCGCGAAAAACCATGAAGGATGTTACGCTCCCTGACGGGACGGTTTTACCAAAAGGGACCTTCGTCACAGTGGCCACCCAGCCCATGCACTTTGATGGCGAGGTTTACGAAAATGCAAGAGTGTTCGATCCCTTCCGATTTGCCAACATGCGTAGCGAAGTCGACTCCGTGAAACACCAGTTCGCCGTTACTAGCCCTGAGTATCTGGTGTTCGGGCACGGCAGACATGCATGGTAAGTGCCCGTCACAGTTATCCGAGTCTAGACACAAATGTGTGACCTACGTGGCCATAGCCCTGGTCGCTTTTTCGCTGCGAGCGCACTGAACACGATGCTGGCTCATCTCGTTATCACGTACGATGTGAAGCTGGAGGACAATGCGACTCGCCCACGAAATTTGCAGATTGGCACTTCGGTGACAGCCAATCCTACCGCTCGAATCCTGATAAGAAAGAGAGTTGATTAGATTAGATTATTTTGCATGGGCCGTGCCACTATCTATTATCACATACAAGCAGCCATCTTGTATCGGAGTTCGGTCACGGTGTGTAGTGCTACAGAACTATGTATATTTATCTAGATGTCATTTCTTCGACGGTTTCGTTCACGTACTTATGAATCATTATTATCAAGGGAGTGTGATTATCGTGACCTTCCCTGTTGGTTTGCGTTACGACTTCCTTTCGTCGGTGTCACCTGAGCCTATCCGTGACGCCTCCGAATTGGTAGCATAGGGCTGCACGAAACCCTCGCACACGCAGATTCAAGTGCTGCTGATTTCGGCTCTCTGTCGAACAGATGATCTCAAACCTGACATGGGATCTGAGCAGTAAAAATAAGCTGAACTTCAAGGCTCCGGATATCAAGTCGCCGGCAACGACACTGATCATGATCATGGATGATTGTACTCAGTCCTGCTCTCCGATGTGCCGGATGTTGAGTTACGCAGGCTGTAGAATCATCCTCTCTGATCGTTTTTTATTCCGCATGTTCCAGACTGTCATTTGGACTGGCCAGATTGCGTTGACCCGCCGATGCAAATATGGTCGTGTGGCTGACCCACTGGCAGGAATCGAAAGCGATGCACGGGTGTCCTTCTACTAGTAGTACGATATGGAAAACCATATGGAAATTTGCACTCACTGGCATGTCCGGCGGTAATTAGTACTCGGTTTGCAACGCTCGGTCATCGACGCACATGGACCATGGAGTTGCTTCAAGCCAGGCCCGGGTTGCATCAGCACACAGCCCTCAGATCACCATGGAATCGTGATCTCATAAGGGGTGTCACAGCACTGCCGTGCTGCCAGTGTGGATGGATGGAGCCCGTGATGAAAATGAGTTGGTTTCCCACTGCGGTTACGAAATCTCTTGTCATTGGACCAGCCTGAGGGATGTCTGATTACGGTGCTGCGATGCGGCGGAAATAGCATACGCGCTTTTCTCCGGGACTTGCTATCTCCTTCGGTCCTGCGAGTACCAGCGAAGCTCAGGTTCAACGAGACTTGTCATGTTGATCGATATGGCTCTCGGTGAGTGGAGACGTTTCCCGTCGCTGAACCTACAATGTATTTCAACCCCACCTCTTTTCAGATGCCACTGTGACCAAGCTAACGAGGACACTTGCCTTCCTCGGTGCTCTTTTCGTCGCATCGCGTGTCCTCAAGCTCATCCAAGGTATCAAGGTATGTTGTCATTTCGGGGGCGAGAGTGTGGCTGGGCAAGAAGGTTGATGATGATGACAACAGGCTGTCAGTTCGCTCCCCGGTTTCCGTGTCCCATTTGCGCCGTGCTCCGTTCCAAGTTGCCTTTTGCCGGATACGTGGTGGAACCCCAGTGAGACTCTCCTGTTAAACGAACTCTCACGGCCATATTGTTTACGCAAGTGCCGGCCAAGGTTTCGTATTCGTATGGAAGTGGAGGAAGAATAGGAACGGTGCGTCATGGTGTAACCTACTAGTTCTTGGATGCTCTCTGACTTCCAACAACCTTTAGTGTACCAAAGCTTCGGGCGCGATACGGTTTCATTCGTACCATTCCTCTATGGCGCTCCAATGGTATTTACTCGATCCATGGAAGTAGGAAGGCAGATCCTTTCAGGAGGGTTGGACGTGTTTGACAAGTCACCAGCCTTCGTAGGACCCTTCTCGTCAGTCGGCATGTTCGTCTCACATTGAGCTTACCTTATCCACATCGTCTAACAGTTTCTGGGGTCCCAACATCGTCGACGCATATGGCGACCACTGGCGAAGACACCGAAAAGTTGCCAGTCCTGCGTTTAACAATGACACGTAGGTAGAAGTATATTCCAAACGAGGCATGCTGTCTTCACTGGGATAGGTACGCTGCTGTCTGGGACGCATCTGGAAAACTCTTTGCGGAGATGATGTCCGCGCAAGGCTGGGACACCCAAGATGTCATCGAGCTCCCTAGTATCGATACTGTCACATTCAAGGTACTCCTTCTCGATATCAAGCATCGAGATTCATCTGAATATCTACTCGTGACAGTTTTCCCTCATCATTCTTACCGCAGTTGGATTTGGGGTGCCGTTAAAATGGTCCAAACCATCCCACGAAGGCGAACACCCCAGTATATCAGAATGTCTCGATATTATCACAAAGACAATGATGCTCCCCGTAATTGCCCCCTCCTGGGCATGGAAGCTTCCTTTCGAGTGGTAAGAATGTCTCGAGCCGAGATTCAAACAAACCTATTTTCTGACAACAACCGCAGGATGCAACGGACGCGTCGAGCGTACGACACTATGCGCGTGTTCATGCGAACTCAAGTCAATTCGATAAGAGAGACCATTCGATCCGAAGCAGCCAATGGGAACACCAAACCCAACAAAGATCTCTTCTCGCTCTTGACGCATGCTGCAGAGGACGCAGGAAGCAAGAACGGTCTAAGTGACGACGAAGTAGTAGGTTGACTTGTGGTCTTGCCTCTGTCACAGGTCGACGACTTTCTTTCCTAGATCGGAGATGTATTCTCGTTTTTGTATGCTGGCCACGGTAGGAGTAATGTTCTGGTCATCTGATTATCTGCTGATGCGTGCGCCGGGGAGCCTAGATACGACGGCGCATAGCTTGGCAGCAACCCTTGCATTCTTGGCTCTGGATTTCGACCTCCAAGATGAACTTGCTTCGCAAGTGCGAGAAGTGAGCGAAGGCAGGGATGAAGATTCACTGGTAAGTGTACGCAGCTCATATCATAATCCTCGCTTGGTCTAACACGCAGGTCTTCAGCGTTTTGAAGATTATAACAAACTTGACAAGATTCAGGCGGCATTCTACGAAGCCATCCGCATGTTCCGTCAGTGCCAGGACCAAATTTTATGAGCGACGTTCGTTGAAAACTTTGTAGCTCCCGGACCGATCGTCCCTCGGGAGGCAAAGAAAGACACGGTCCTCAACATTTCCGATAATAATGGCGCACGAACGCTGTTGATCAAAAAGGGTACCCAAGTAAGTCACCTTTGATCTGAATGAGCACAGGCGTTGACTAGATCAAGGTTGTGGTTGATCTTGTTGGTATCCGTAAGTACACAATTACCATGTCATTTTCTCGTTAGACAATCCGTCTCGTCGATGGTCTTCTCTAGACTATCACCCACAGTACTACTCAGATCCAGAAGTCTACCGACCTTCACGGTGGTATGCCAAGAAACAAGATCAAGGCTCGGATGCCAAAGAAAGCTCCACGGACTTTACCGGGTTTAGTTTCGGTACATTATCGTACGATCACCGTTAACGTCACGCTCATCTATGAAACGTCAGGACCCCGCTCTTGCATCGGCCGCAAGTACTCATCGACAGAAGCCGTGTGCTTCCTTGCGCATCTTCTTCGCGACTGGCGGGTCGAGCCTTTGTTGATGGTGCATCCGAGTGGCAAGGTGGAGAGTGTCGATGAATGGCGTGAGCGCATCTTTCGGGCGGATATATTGGTGACATTGGGCATCAAGGATCACGAGGTCAGACTCGTACGGCGCAAGTGACGACATCCGAGGCGTCGTCCGCAGCCTCGTGTTGCGTAGGCGGTCAGCGAAGACCCGCCCTTGGCTCGTAGATTGGAGTTCGTGGTACTAGACGGTCGCCTGTCGCCGTTCACTGATAAGTTCGTCTAATATCTTTCGATCCTTGTTCGATATCTATTACCCTTGCTCGCAATTTGATCTACGCCGTGGTTTGGGTTAACTCGTGCTTGAGCGGCATGGTGCCTCCCGTCGGCCGACCAGGAAGATCCTCTGTTCATCCTCTGGGCGATGATCTAGGCCCCTAGAAATGATATATAAAAGGCTTCGCCGCAGCATCAAACGTCCGCATCAACCCCTACCATCGAACCCCTACCATCGAGCTCCAGCCAGACGTTCACAAATGGGTGGAGAAGGGCCGTACGTGAGATTCGAACGTGGAGCATCGATGAGGGAACCCTTTCCCTTGGATGACGAGCAGCTCGACAAAGCCTACACTCTCGCTCACCCATTTCTGCTCGAGAGAGTCAAGCGGCTCGTAGATCTCGGATGGCAGCAGCACGAGGCAGACGGTAATGCATCACTCTCTTTTCCACTGCCAGCGTATCACTGACGGGGGTGTTCACCCGCAGATACGTTGCTGGCGATGCTGAGCTACACGCGCGTTTGGGAAACTTACTGCGGCGAACGACAGAGTCGTATCGAACTACGGCTCCCCCGGACCGCCAGTGCCTGGTTTGAGCCTTCTCTACTCCCACAGTGGAAGGTCATGTTTGAAAGAGGGTTTCTATTTGATGCGCGGAGGCGTAGGTGGAATGACTCCAAACCGGATGCCTACTCCGACGTGTATCTCTACATCGATGTCGAAGCCCCGCTCCGTGAT